>JAQFVV010006467.1:519007-771837 GCA_028023455.1 Epiperipatus broadwayi | reverse complement strand
AATAAGCAAAAACTTCTGGAGTAAATTGACTCTTGTAACTTCGCTATTTATTTCTCAACAATGAATACAACACTTCCTCCCCTCACTCCAGAAGTTAGAGTTTATTTATGTTACACATAATCATGTAATCTGCGTGGTTTTCTTTTATCCCATACAGGTCTGGGTGGTTTTTCTTTTTCAGCTTAGAGAAACACTTGATTTTTGCAATTAATCGATATAACCTTGAAATTTGTGTAAACTCTTCTTTTTCCTCGCTGCCCTGAGTGCTTTTTTCTCCCACTTGGAAACTCTGGGTTCCCTTTTGCTCTTGCGTTTTTGTCTCTGGTAGTTCACTGTCTAAAGATTGTCGTTCTTCTAAAAAATCTTTGAAAGTATCCATTTCATCTTCACATTCAGCCATCTTTTCTTGTAGTTCCATTTTATACTGCTGCCAACTCTCTACCTGTTTGGATAATTCTGACATTCCGAGTTTACTTTTTAAATCTTCATTTGATCTTTTAC
Source organism: Epiperipatus broadwayi (assembly GCA_028023455.1). Classification (NCBI taxonomy): domain Eukaryota; kingdom Metazoa; phylum Onychophora; class Udeonychophora; order Euonychophora; family Peripatidae; genus Epiperipatus; species Epiperipatus broadwayi. The sequence continues at coordinate 771,336 of JAQFVV010006467.1, read as the reverse complement.
AACTCTGACATTCTGAAAGTTGGCTTTGTAATTTTCACTAAGTTGTGAATTTTGTTGTTCAAGTTCTTTTAATTTATTTAATTTATAAACATCCAGTTTTAATTTGTGCACTTCTTTTGATAGTTCTTTAATTGTCTTTTATGTCATATTGTCGACTAGAAATGCTCACATTGGTTACACTATGTTCTAATTCTGTTACTCATTGTCGAGAAGCCTTCAATCTTCCTTGAAATTCTTCCAGTTCATTTTGTAGTTTGTAATTATAACTTTTCAGTTCTTGGAATTGTATGCTGAGTTGTAGCTCAGATTGCATCTTTCTCTCAAGCATAGTAGCTAATTCTTGGTTCCTCGACTCCAATTCTTGTAGTTTAGTGGCCTCTATTTTTCCTTGCAAAATGATCCTATCTCTCATGGCCATGCTTTGCCCCTTAGTTGTTATATAGTTAATACTATATGTTCTACCATTTATATCTGGATTACATTTTGTTTGATGTGGTTTTTTGCATTCAGCTGCTAAATGCCATTTGAATCCGCAGTTAAAACAGTTTTCTTTTTTCCATTTGCAATTCTTAGATACATGGCCAGTTTTACCACAGCTGAAACATTTCACTGCTAACGTTATCTCTCTCTTTATATTTTTATTCTTCAGCTGTTGCATTCGATCTATTTTATAAACTGCCATTTTGCTGGTCTCTTCTGAGTTGTTTCTAAAAGCTAGGGCTTGCTCAATTATTGCTTCATACACTATTCCTTTTTTAATAGCCACTTCGTATGATAAGTCACTTTCCGTTAACAATGTTTGTCACAATCTTTTATCGTGCATTCCCCATAATAATTGATCCAGCAAAACTTGTTCTAAAAATTCGCCCTAATTGCAGTTTTTGTCAACTGTTTTAATACTATATCATAGTCTTTAATTTTTTCTTCCCTGGCTTGTTTTCTATTTCTAAGAATTAATCTAGCTACATGTCTAGATGGTCTCGGGCTAAAAAGTCCGTTAATAACTATATCTTCAAACTGTAATCCATCGGTTATCGGTCCGTCTCATAATTTATTTCAATTTCTATGACTTTACGTCCTTCTAAACATAAAAGTGCGACCACTTTTTTTCATTATCTTTTATCCCATTCAACTTGAAAAAATTTTCCTAATTGCATAATATAGAGAGGCCATTCCTCAGCATTTTCAAGACTAAATTCGGGAATAGTGCTTTGTTCTAACGACATTTTATTTGTTTCAAAAAGTATCAGTTGACTTTTTCGTCTGGCCTATTCTTTCAAGCTTCACTAGGTTCGAAAATTTTGACTGCACCAATCTTGTAATGTCTTCACCTTTAAGTTTTTCAGAGGTGTAGAAAAGAACATACAATCCGATAGATAACATAAACGAGGACAAGAATTATAACTAAATATCTGGAATTCGGCTGAAACAATTCTTAAAAGTTGTGCCGCAAATAGCTCTAACAGCTTGATACGTATCCAACTTCTGTTAAACAAAACTGTAACAATATCCCTCTGAGTTCTTTTGTTTAAGTCTTATCTGCTACATCTCTGAAATCTTAATCGCATGTTTTCCAATTCCGTTTTGTTTAAGTCTTATCTGCTACATCTCTGAAATCTTAATCGCATGTTTTCCAATTCCGTTTTGATTGTTCTTAACTTTAATTAGCTTGTTTTCAATAATAATTATTTCCATTATAATTATTGAACTTTAATTAGTTAGTTTTATTTCAATTTAAAATAAATCCCCACAGCTTATTTTCAATTACAATTATTTCCATTATAATTATTTAACTTTCATTAGTTATTTTTATTAAAATAAATCCCCACAGCTTGTTTTCAATTATAATTATTTCCATTACAATTATTTAACTTTATATTTCCATTTAGTTATTTTACTTTCAACTAAAATAAGCGAAAACTGTTTTTTCTCAAAGTAACCTTTATTAATAAAAGATTACAAAAATTTTGGGTACACTTACCCATTGAGGATTACACAGTGATTCAATATAACAAAGTAAAATGTACATATGTTCAAAAATAATTACATCCATAAAAATTGCTGTAATGTGATTAATGTGTATCTGTACGTGGATCAACATGGCCTGGCTGTTGAGAAGTTAACCATCACCAGCGAGGTCCAAGGTGCAAGTTCACCAAGCAATAAACTCGAACCACAGCCAAGCCATGTCAAGACAATTCTGAATACCTCTGCCTCCCAATTAGGAGTCCAAATGAGCAGGGACCACAATCGGTCTACCTGCCCAAAATTGGACAGCCAACTTGGGTAAAAACTAAGAAGTAATAAGTAAAGAGCCAGATGGACACTGCCCAAAACCAGCCTATCAGGGGACACAGCAGCCAACCACAGCAGGAATAGCACCAACTTTGACCATGTAGCCCCCCGGCAGGTGTTTCAGGCAGTGGTAAAATTGTTAACAGCCCACACCATAAACCAGACACCTAATGTCTACAACCAGCCACCCCTGAAGAAAAAGAGGGGAGTGCAGACCCATGCCCACAAAACAGAACTCCATCAATGTTACAAAACAAAAAAAAAATGGCGATGGCTCAAAAGAGACCAACCGCTTTACAAATGCACTAAATTTAAAGTTAACAAATGAAACCTAATGATAGTGAGTGCAAATAAACACTAACCTATCAAATAATCCATCAATGGGTGCAGTTGCCTTTCATGGCAAAGTCCATGTGAAGGTAGTGACTTTCACCCTCCCGGCAGGTATTCCCAGGCTAGACAATGATCGTCAACCATCCCCTCAAATGAACCAAGCCCCTTATGACCACTATCACCACACTTGAGGAAAAGGAGTGCGAACTCACAACCACCAATAAAACATTTAATTCATGTAGTCATGAAATCAAGTCAGATTTATTTGCACACCATGAGAATAAATCATTTGTCTATATCATCTTGCACACTGGAATCAATGGAGCTGAACATCCGCCCTTGATCATCATCAGACTCCTGCATCTGCAAATGTTCACAGCAGCTGCTCAACCCACCAACCAAAGTTCTTCAGGGTTCACAATGATTTTTATTTGTTGATACTAATTTGATCCTGCTTCTTTTGATTGAATTTTAGACCTTGATTAGTAATGAATGATTCAAGTATAATCTGAAAGTTTGTTGTTAAACTTTGGAAAATTCTCAATAATTATTGCTTAAAAAGTATGATTAATTTGTAGCTTCAAAGTTTCTGTTTAGGTCTAAAACATCATTTGTACTCATTTTTGTCTTTAGATCATTATTTTTTAAGATCAGGAATCACTTCATTGTAGTTCTGTGTTGATTTGAAAAATTTTTATTTATTGATTTTTTTTTTTGGGGGGGGGGGCAATCCAACGGAAGGTGGGTGATAACTTCTGTTCTGATCATCGGAGAAACCTGATTTTTGTGCAGGGCAATAGCTTGGTTATTTTCTATAATGTTCAATTCTAAAATTGAGATTGAATTAATAATTGAAACTTGTTTAACACTGCTAAAATCTGATGCAAAGATAAAATTCCTAAAACCATCATTACTAACATATTATATTCCACGTTTTCTATGAGATTTGATGTGCAAATGAATTTCCTGTTTATTCTATTAATAAAATTAGGATTTCTAGTTTCTATTCTTTTTAGAAATTTTTGGTTTCATTTAAAATTATTTTTAAAAGGTTTATAATATTTTAATGATTCCAAGAATTATTTAAGCTAGCTTTTGTCTCTTTCTAATGGCTTCCATTTGCATAAAACGGAACGATAGATAATTTCAATTATCATTGAATGAAAACTGTTTCAAAATTTCTTCTAAAGATAAAAAAAACAATAAAACAGATATTCATTTACATTTTGGTAAACTTTTTTCTTATGAATCCAACAATAGACTATGACTTTGGTGAACAGAAAAGGGAGCCTGAAACGTGATGTGATGTATTTGGCATCTCCTTTAAACGAAGTCAAGAATATCTCAGCAATTATGCCCAGATAAACCTGTTAGCCACTTTATTTTCCATTCCCCACTCTTAAGTCTTCCCATATTCTGCCCCAACCTATTTCCACAACATAATCTTTGTCAACTCTATAGCCTTTATATCTAAATCCCCCTTATCTCTTAAAAAACCCAACTGAATAGTGAAAACTTCTGGAGTAAATGGTCTCTTGTAACTTCGCTATTTATTTCTCAACAACGAATACAACAGCATTAAAATTTATTATTGTAGTGAGTTTGAAATAATTAAGCCAATTTGCAAATTGTTTCGGTCGCTAAAGGTAATATTTGACAGTTTAATTAAAGTTTTCTAAGCATTAAGATTTTTCTTAAATCGTCAACTTATTTAAAAATAACGCATTATTTCGAACCGGAATTAGATCACATGATGAAGTTAATATATTTTTTAACTGTTTCGTGTTACAAAATATCCTAATAAATAGATTACTGCTTACAATTACGATTTTAAGTCTTTATATTTGGTGCTCTCACTAGGCTCATAATCATATATGAGTGCACTCAAAATGTGTAAAGTTTTACTTCCATAAATCTTTAATGCTGAAATTTTGAATACTATTTTCTCTATGAATACACTTAGGAACTATATTTTTTAAAACTAAATTTTTCCTATTAATTATTATGTACTTGGATCTTGTGATCCTTTTACTGTCATGATAAATTTTTGAATGTCGTTTTTGTATAGTTGAAGTTTTTCAGGTTTTGTATATTCGTTACGGAAGCTGAAAGACGATAATTTTTGAGTATGATATTTGTTGGATTATTTCCAACATTTTATAATGTTAACAATGGAATGTCTTTTGAAAAAAAGGTCAAAGCCTGAAATCCGGGCAAAGCCACTTTGAGCGTTGATGCTAGACAAAATCAGTGAAATATAACGTTACCGGGCCGCCGCAACTTTTTCTTTTTTTTAGACGTTTTTTTTTTTTCTAATATTGATTAAACGAATAATTTTTATTTCATTTAGAACATGATTTCTTTATTATTAAACAAATTTTGATATTCATTTTTGTTACTTTTTGTGGGTTTTTTGGAACCTGACTGACATTTTTTCAACAAATTTTGCTAATTGTATTTTTATCATTTGAAAAATTCAGACCGTTTCACGACGTCAAAAAATTTGTTTGAATCCCACTGCCAAAAAAATAGAATACAATTATTTGCGACTTGTTTAGAACTTAATTTTACCTTTCTTTCTTTTTTTTGGCTTGACTAAATGGTTTATCTTATTATTATTAATTTTACTTTTTTTAAAAAAACACAACTTGTTTTCACTTTGATTTAGATTATGTTTGAATTAGCCTTTTTTTTTTGGGGGGGGGGGCTACTACAAGAAACAGCTTTTTGAGTGGGGGATGGGGGGGGATTCGTACTGTTATTATTAACAAAAAGGCAACAAAAATAGTTAATTATTTTAACAGCGCTGAAAAAAGAGAATCAACTTTGGGACTTGTTTCGAATTTTGATTTCTTTTTGTTTGACGTAATTGTTTTTCTTAATATTAAATCAAAATTTACTTTTGTGTTTTTGCCGATTAAAAAATTGTTTTCAAACACCCACCCCCACACACTCAGAAAAAAAATAGTAACCAAAAAGTCAAGAATTTAACTTTTTTTCTTTTTTTTAAACAACTTTTTCTCACTTCTTTTTACTTTGATTTCTATTTCGTTCGAATTACCTTTTTTTTTTTTTTAGCCTTCTACAATAAACTGCTTGTGGGGGTGGGGGTATTTCGTAATTTGTTATTCTTAACAAAAAGTCAACCAAAGTCGTCATTTATTTTAACCCTGCTGCAAAAAATTGAATCCAAATACTTGTCAATTTCTAATGAAATAAAAAACAAAAAAGGACACAAACTTTGGACTTTTTACAATTATTTATTCGATTTTATTGCTGTAATAAAAAGTGGACATTACGTGTGCCTGACAAAAAAAAAACACAATCTCACACACTTTCTGTACTCGGCAATTCTAAAGAAAAGTTTCAAAATTGCACGTTCGTCTCAGACCTTTTAGTGATCGCGAATATTTTCCCCACGCTGAAACATGACTTAGCGCGAGCTTTGTCGAAGCGTGTTCGAACATACACTTTGCCAATTTTTTTACATATTAACCTTTTTTTCAGGAAGGGTGGAGACCATATGACAATTCTTAATAATTAACATTTTTAAATCAAAATGACATTATTCTATTACGGAGATTTGAAAAAGTCATATCGCCTTGAAATTTAAACACCCTCAAGCGATACGGTAATCAGCTATGAATAGAATGAATACACGTAAATAGCTTCGAAGCACAAAACAGGCCGTAATATTTTTGTGCAATGTCATGTAAAGCGGCCTAGCTCAATGGGTTAATACAATACATAAATGTTGTATTAGCCTGTAAGGCCGTGGCTGCCGAAATGGCATTTTTATGTGTTTTGACATGTAAACAATGCCCCAAGCGGCCATGCCCGGATTTCAGGCTTTTACTGAAAAAATTTACATTTTTTTAAAATTCATTCAACTATTACTAATAGCAACAGATTATTTTTATCAGTGCACATTTTGACTTTACCTCACTCCTATTACAATCATGCCCAAAGTTCAACTTCTTACATTATAAAATATACACTTTTTCAAATATGCCATCAAATAAATTAAGGCACATTTTAAATAAAATATTTATATATTATTAATGATATAAATTGCACATCTTAAGAAGCTACCAATGTTAGTCATTGTGTATATCGCCTGCAGACATAAGCAATATGTGGCTTCAAACCTTTCTTTATATGACTTACTTCTTGAGATGCATATTGTTAAAAAAAATAAGACATTTTCCTATATGCTATAAGTTAAAGTTAATTTATGGGCATTAATATTAGTGAGTTTATTTATTTTTTGTTTATATATCCAAAGATACTGATAATAATACATTCAGCATATTTTGACTATTAAAAGTTTAATATTTAGAAATGTTGAAAAGACATTTTATTAAAATAACCTTTGCGGGATTCGAACTCCGACTTTTACACAACCCACAACTCTCAGTGCCATCGTATATTGTGGGCCCACCTGATCACACACATGTTGAAAAGATAAATAATCACCAATATATGTATTTTATGCTAAACCAGCACTCATCAGTTGGTCCAGATTACCATCTCCACACATATATATAATCAGTACTCAGCTTTATATTAAGATAGCCAATCTTCATATTTTAATGGATAGGTTTCAAACTACTCCAACCCACAACTCTTCAGCCTTCCATTTCATTGAAAATCTGATGATGAATTTGAAGCCTGTACATTAAAGTATGAAGATTGGCTATCTTAATATAAAGCTGAGTACTGATTGTATGTATGTGTGGAGATAGTAATCTGGACCAACTGATGAGTGCTGGTTTAGCACGAAATATGTATATTGGTGATTATTTATCTTTTCAACATGTGTGTGATCAGGTGGATCAGCAATATAAGATGGCACTGAGAGTTGTGGGTCATGTGAAAGTCTGAGTTCGAATCCCGCATATATTACATATATAAATACAGGTGTTAAGCCTGTACAATGTATTAAAATAACCTTTATAAATTATAATATATAAAAGAATGACTATTCTTATAAAAAGTGATTCCTTGGGATAAGGCGATTGCATGTATAAATTCACGATCAGCCATAAAGAGGCTACTGCATGTCTTAGCACAAGAAGTTGCATTGAGCAGGGGATGCAAGTGCAGTAGCATAATTGAATTTTGATGCTTTTGCACAAAATTTGGTAGGAATCTCAGAAAAAGCAGAAGCAAAATAATTAAATGGAAATAATAAAAATAAATTTAAAAATATGTAAAACAATAATGTTTATCAAATTATTAGAAGGAAAATATGTAAATTATTTATTTATATACTTTTCCATATCCTTTATAACTTTTATTATTGTTGTTGTTGTTATTATTATTATTATTATTATTATTATTATTATTATTATTATTATTATTATTATTATTATTATTATTATTATTATTATTATTATTATTATTATTATTATTATTATTATTATTATTATTATTATTATTATTATTATTATTATTATTATTATTATTATTATTATTATTATTATTATTATTATTATTATTATTATTATTATTATTATTATTATTATTATTATTATTATTATTATTATTATTATTATTATTATTATTATTATTATTATTATTATTATTATTATTGTCATCTTTCAAAGCACTTTATTCAATAAAGTATAAAAGATTACATCATTTCTTTTTTATACATAGTATTAGATTAAACTTACAAATAAGATGTTTGGAGAGTCAAAGGTTCACAATTTCACTGATCTGGTTTTAATTTGTGGTATTGCAGTGGTGATAAATGACACTCTTTGGTTTTTGTTATCCATATCTGATTTCTTAATCATGAGTAATTTCTTCATTAAAGGTATGAAGGTAACAGCGATTGAGAAAAGTTTTTTGATTTGTTAATTTATTGTCTCTTTGATATATTTTATCCAGATCATTTTTGAATGTGTTTGCTTCCCTTCTTCAGTTATTGTTGTATAAAAGTTTACATCTTGTGCACCATAGGGCATATAGGATGAATACACAGATCCTGATGTCAGCAAATACTCCTTCATGATTCAAATAGGCTATTAATCTTTATTTTTTAATTTTGAAGACTATATATATTATTGACCGAATTTTATCAACTTCTTGGCATGAAAGAAAAAGGTGACCACATGTTTCTAAATCTTTGTGATAAAGGATGCATAGTTGGTCTACACTTTAGCAGTTTCTTTTATATCTTAAGAAATGTTGTGCAGGAAGTGAATTAAGGTTACTTTTTAGTAAAAAGTCATAATATTTTGATTCAAGTGTCCCAAATTGGCAAAATTGTTTGTTGGTGATGTTAAGCAGTTTTATTATTGTCATGTACAGGATGTAGAAGTAAATGGATGTCCTAATATTTGAATTTGTTTTGTGGTGATTTAAAACCCAAGTTCTCTATAGACAACAATGAAGTAACCTTTTCAAGCATCCTTGAATTGGAGGTAGTTTATATGAGGGAGTGATTTTACAGACTGTTTGTAGATATGAGAATTTTTTGCACGTCAAGAGATGTTAATTGTTTTTTTTTTTTTTGCTTTCTGAATGTTATAATTGAGTGAAGCCCTAGCCCATTTGGTGAGAGTGAATTTTTGAGACATCTTATGGATACTGAGATCACCTTTTTACTCCACAGAAGTTTCGTGCAAAATGAGTCTATTTGATTAATAAAAGCTTTGGTATATAATATTGTTTGAGTATAGTATATAATTTTTGTCACGATCAACATGTTAAAAAGTGATATCTTAGTATAAAGTGAGAGCTATGATTTTGTTAATGAATTGACTATACTTTCTATTTTGTTTTTGATTGTATTCTATATAAGTGATTGCAGTATTATCATCATCATCATCATCATTCTTCTTTATGAAGTTATATTTCATATTATACTATTTTACGTTTTAATATTATGCTTAGTTTTTAATCTTGTATATAACTATCAAATATAAATGCATTCATATTTATACCCCTATGTAAAATATTTTACAAACCTGTACAAATATATTGAATAAAGAAATTAAACACTAAGAAAAATATGATAGAGATATAAGCAACAACGGAAAAAATTAAAACAAGATCATGTAGAAAAAAATATGGAGTTCATTGTTATGAAAAAGATACTACAAAACTGATAAATAATGAAAAAAATAAATCTCGTTTGAGAATTAAAAAAAAAAAGAATAATTTGTTATATAAAATAGAAAATAGTAATAATTTTGAGAATGGAAGAAAGGAAAATGTAAAGAAAAATAAATAATAGAAAATAAAAAAAGTCAAACAGATTAAAGATAAACATAAAAAAAAAAGTAGTTTACCTAAAGACAAATAAGGAAAATTAGTTAGTGACATTAGATAAAAAAAAAGTATTTAGGAAAAATGATGGTTATGCTGAATGATAAGGCATTTGAAAAAGTTAAGAAAAATGAGAGTGACTTAAAAAATAAATATATATATACATTAACTGAACGGATTAATTAAAAAGGTTTAATAGATATCCACATTTGAAAAAATAGTAAGTAAAGAATGAAGAATAGTTATTATATTGGGGCTCCAAAAATTAACAAAGAAAACATGTCACTAAGATACTGAATGCAAGGGATTTTATTTGGAAAAAGTTTCAAAATATTTTTTAAAAAAATTTTTAAAAAGTAAGTTTAAGAGTATGAAAATTCAAAAATTTAAGATAATAAAATCTTAGTAAGAGATGTTAATGACATATTTAAAAAATATGAATACAGAAACTTAATGTTTATAAAAATCGATATTATATCAATGTATATAGATTAAAGTAATATTTACCGAGGCTGTAACCTCGAGAATATGCATATAAAATGTGATAGTAGGGACCTCTACAGGCGTTTTTATAAAATATATTAAGGATAAGAATAAAAAATAAATTTATTCATAAATTGGTAGATTTAGTAGAATTATGTTGTAAAAATGTAACTTTTGAATGTAATAAAGAATTTTATAAACTAAAGGGACATTATTAATGGGATGAACTCTAAGTTCAATTCTAAGCAACATTTATATGATTAAATTTGATAAAAATATAACAGAAAATAAAAATGCTCCTTTATGTTTTAAAAGAATCTGTTGATAATTACTTAATGGTTTTTAATAACAACCAAAGAGAAAAAAATTGGTGGAAGAAAATATAAAATTGACAATTGGGGAAAAGTAACATAATGGAATTGCTTATCTAAATACGTTTCAAAAGAAATTGATAAATAAAAAATGGTATGTTTAATCAAATATAAGAAAAATAATATTGGTAACAATATAACAAATTGGTTCTCTAACATTTTAGGAAATACAAAATTAATCATATATCTTCAAGAATATACAGGGCTATAACGTATTGTTCCACAAAAAACAAAATTATTAATAAAAAGATTTAATAATTGAAGAGTTAAAAAAGACTAATTCCCCTGTACACTTAATTAAGAGAGGTATTGCAAAAATAGAGTATAGGATAAATAAAATTTAAAAAAGTGAAGACATATATAGTAATAAAAGAAAATAATATTATAAAAAAATAAGGTTAATAAACTTAATAAAAAATGCAACACAATAATTAATACAAATATAGTTAATAAAAAAGACAAACTTATTAAATTTACTAGGTAAAAAATACTATAAAAACAAATAATGGAGAATATATATAAAATGTAAACAATGATTAGATAATGCAGTGACAACAAATAAATAAGAAAACTAAAAATTCTGTAAAAACTAAGGTTAAAACAACATATAGATAATAAATAATCAATATATTGCAACTGGCTAAAATTAAAAAAACTTAATTTTCGTTAAATTTCTAATCTAAAAAAAAAAATCCTTTTTAATTTTTTGTTATAGAATTGATTTTTAAAATAGTTTTCTTTCACCGCTTGTTTTTAATCAATTTGATTAAAAAATAAGCAAGCTTGTTAATTACATTCCTTATTGCTTTTATTTTAATCATTTCTAAATTCATTCTAAAAGCAGAGATTTAATTTTGTGTTGTTTTTGTTTAAAATAATCCCTGGTTAGAATTTTTCATTAGATTGGACGGGAGATTGATATTTGCTCTATCCTAAGGTGTAGAATTCGACAATAGGAAAAGTTTTCACAGGAAATGTAGCTTGGTATAAATTCCCCCCCCCCCTACGAAACACCTTAATATTTTCAATTCAAGCCCATCAGCTTATATAGTCATATAGGTCTGAACTCAGTTCAGTACCTATACATTTTGGTGTCTTTGGTTCTTGAATAAACAGCCACCACTATCCTATTAGGCAGGATTGGTTTTAAGCTAATAAACATCACATGATGTTTATATGACTATATAAGCTGATGGGCTTGAATTGAAAATATTAAGATGTTTTCGGTTTAAGACTCATAGTTTTGTAGTAAAGTGGAGATAAAAGATGGCTGCTGGAGGGTTGCATTAGATCCTAAGATCTAGGTGTAGTGCTCTCAGATCCAAGGCTCCTCACTGATGAAGGCCACAAGCCAGAAACTAGTCTGGGGATATTGGATGAGTAGGCACTAGATTTATGCACAAGCCTTCTGGCATCCTTTGATTACTCTAGCTTGCTGTGTGTGGCAATACATATAGTGAGTTTTACCTGTTTTAACAAGTTATAAGCAAGCATAAGAAATGGTGATCATGGACATTATTTATCATTAATAATAATTTATAAATGAATTAGTACTTTATATTTTCTCAAATAATTAAATTGGATAATGTTGAAAATAATTTAGGTGGATCAATGATCAAGTTAGAACTTGAAACAATAATGTGCTTAATTAAAATCACTTGTAGTACAAACATGAAAAAGAAGCAATCAAATGAAGCCAATTGGAATTGCATTAAGAACAACAAATCTATCATACAATCAATACAAAATGAGTTGTTTTTTTAGCTATTTAATAAATTAATTTGATTGTATTGTTAATTCAGTTTTTATATTATTGAATTAGAATGAATATTGTTTTTAAGATCGATATTACTTGTTAACGAAAAAAATCTTATGCATTCCTAGCAGCTAATTAAAAAATGGGAGATAAAGAAATGTTTGAAAAATATATATGTTAAAAAAAAAACAATCAGAGGCATAAGAAAAGCCAACTATAATGGTTTGACTATGGGAAGAGTAAGAGACAGTCAAAGATCAACAATAAATCATCTTTCAAAAGACAACTTTCCACCTTTGACAGCTGATACAAAAGTTAACCCCCTTAAGCAAACTAGTCAAGATTGGGCCAGAATACAGTGTCCATGTCATATGCTGAAACCATAAAGATGAATATAAACAAGCATAATAATAATGATTTTCATTTGCAAAATGGTTTTCAGAGATGAGAGGAAACAGATAGACACATAAGATCTTTGCAGTGGATGCACTTGGATGAAGACAATAACACAGATGAGGTGATGTCAGAGATCGATGACCTTAAAGAGGAAATTAGAAATAACCCCTCTATATATTCTACAATCTCTGATAAATTTAATCAGACTATTCCAGCAGTCCTGATGAGGACATTTGAGGCAGATAAACATGATAGTACCTTGATCATGATGACCACAGACAATCATTTAAATCTATTTAAATTTCCTGTACAAGAACTATATGCTCTAATTAAACAACAGGGACTCGAACAAACAATATATAAAATTCTATTTTATGCGAACAATAGATATCTAATTGTGCAATTTAACAATTCTTTCATGAAAGAAGCATTTAAAAATAAATTCAAGTCCATAGCAAATAAACTTTTGATCTACATAGATTTGAATAGACCTGCATGTGTTGATGGTTTGATTCGAAATTGTGGTGTGAATTTTGGTCCTGCAGACATGCAAAAAAATCTAAGCCTTTTTGGAAGAATTCTAAAATTTCCAGTCAGTCAATTTTCAGGGTACACACTACTTAACAAATGCAGCCAATTTTAAATTAATATTAAAGAAAGGAATATCTCCTTTGCTAATTTCCTCTTCGATTGAGTACCAAGAGGCTTCATTAATCATCTTGCTGAAAGGTGTAGCCCCTCAGTGTTTTTCTTGCAAGCATAGAAGGCATCTAAGGAGGGAATGCCTCGACAGAAAATGTAACTTATGTGGAGCTATAAGGAAAATATTTCATAAATGTCAAACCAGAAGCTATAATAACCTAAGATCATGGCCTGGTGTAGATACAAGAGAAGAACAGAAAAGAAATAAACTTAAAACAATAAATAAGGAGGAGATATTGAATGAGACTCAGAACTTGAAACAAGATGTTTCATCACAATCTGATACTCTCAAAAAACAGTCTTTAAATGAAGACATTGCATCATCCATGGGAGAGCCTAGTCTATGGTATGTAGAGACCTCAGCACAAGAGGAGAAAGAAACACAAAATGAAAGAAGGGTGCGGTGTAGAAGGAAAAAAAGACTGAGAACAAAAGCTTCAGTCTCTCCTCAATCAAGAGTAAATTCGGACTGTGAAAGTGTACACACAGTGAATTTATCAGATCAAGAAATAGACCCATCACCTCAATTAGTTAAGAAAACAAGATTAAATTCCTCTCTAAATGATCCACTGATGGAGCCCATTCCAGATGAATTTATCAATGACAACCTAGAGACCATTGTCGCATATAATGACAAAGAGAATTTAGAAGTTAAGAATGAAACAATTAAATCTCCCAAAATTAATGATCAAGAAGTAACACCACAGTTGCTGAAACTTGCTATGAAGCTAAATGAGCACCATCAAAAGAAGAATGAAACCGATGAAGAGCTAGAAGCGTGCTCTGATTTTCTTAATTCAACTGTGATGATTAAAATTGCCTCAATGAATATTAGGGGCCTGAATTCATGGGCAAGGGCCTTTGCTTTGGAGCGATGGTTCCGCGTTCGTAGCCCTGATATATTATGTCTTGGGGAGACATAAAGATACATAACAAAACTGATCAACACATTATTAGTAAAATAAATACCTTTGGGTTTTTTCATTATTCCTATTCAAATATGGATGCAGAAGGGGTTGCAATTGTAATAAACAAAAACTCCCCTATAACCTTTTTTAAAATCATCAAAATTGACAATAACTGCTTGATTACAATTATCAAATTTAAGAATTATACTTTTAACCTAATTAACCTTTATCTTCCTAGAAAACCTGAAACCATACACAAAATCATACAGAATATAAATCATATATAATAACACAGCAAAAGTACATCCACTTTTTCTTTTAAAATATATATGTTCTACAGTAATATCAACAAATTAAAAATCCTTTTTCTTTTCAAAAACTTTATTTTTTTATCTCAATACTGAACATATACATACATTTATATAATACAAAACTCCAATGTTTCAACTGTTTTATATTTATTTTATGTTTATATTTGTTTTATATTCATTTAAATATATAGTTTAGGAATGTAGTTTTAAGATGGGTTTTAGATAAAATTTAAAGAAAGGGGGAGGTTTTTGGAAATTAGAGTTGGTATTTAAATTTGTATAGAAAGTTTCTTGGATGATTTTAAGATATATTTGTAATTAAATAATGTAAAAGAAAGAGTAATAAAATATAGCAGTGGGAGAAAGATGTAAGTAAAATATATTTCTATATGTTTAATATGTTTGTTACTGTTTATGTTAATGTAAGAGAAAGTTTTTATGTAATTGAAGTTTATTTATTGATATGTATTTAATATTGTTGCAGATCCTTGAAAATGACTATGAAATAAAACAGTTGAAACGTTGGAGTTTTGTATTATATAAATGTATATATATGTTCAGTATTGAAGAAAAAAATAAAGTTTTTGAAAAGAAAAAGGAGAAGGATTTTTAATTTGTTGATATTACAGAATATAAACATAGCATTGAGGACTAATCCCCTTCCTTCCCACTTTAATTATTGGGGATTGTAACTTAACATATGATAATTTTCAAGATAGATATGGACGATTGATAAATCAGAAATTGATGATCTGTCAATCACTGTTTCCAGATGGGGCCTTCTCCTTCTATAATAAGAAGGCAAAAACACTGATTGATTTGTTATTTGTCTCCCCAGAAATTTTTAAAACCCTGAAGGCGCAACTGCGACCAATTACATTTTCAGACCACTTTTCAATTGAATGTGATTTTCAGTTCAATAACTCTAATGACTCAGCACAGGAGCTCCCCAGAACTATAAGAATGTTAACTCGAACAAATATCAGCATCCAACTAGTATCTGAGACATATATATTGTTCAAAGAAGTTGATTTGAATAATTTTCATCCATATCATGCATGGATGCATGGATGCAATTTACTGAAATACTTGCTAAATTGATTACTAAATGCACCTCAAAAACCCAGGGCCCTATTCGGCTATTATCCGAATTAGATAAGATTGCGACAAAACTAATGAACTTGTCGAATCTATCATAAACTTGAAACTGAAATACAAAAGTAAGCAGGAGGAAGTTGCGGAATATCTTTCTATAAAGAGATCACGACAATTTATATATCATCAGCACTGCTGGACCAGGGGCTATCTTAGGTGGGTCCTTGGAGCTGGAAGAAAAGCCAATGCACCCAGAGTGATTGAGATAGATGGCAACCTATATGGAGGGTCTTCCATGTTGGCCAGGATATGTGACCATTATGTTGAAAAGTTTAATCCAGGTGGAATCACGATTGAAAGAAGAGAATTTAATTTAATTAAAAATTCAAGCCACAAAATCACAGAAAAAAGAATTATTGATAAATTAAAGATGTTGCCAGACAAAACACATCCTGGCTTGCATGGAATCCCAAAATTCCTCCTGCTTCATTTAAGTGCTTTCTCAGCACCAATCTATAAAAGAATGGCAGATCTTTGGCTGATGACTGCCATGAACTTCCAGGGATCAACCCAATTGCCATGGTTCCTCTGGTTAAGAAACTAGCAGGACCTCGGAATCTGGGGAATCTCAGGCCAATATCAACAATCTCTCTACTGGTAAAGACAGTTGAGGCCCTAATCAAAAACAACATACAAGATATTATAATCATCAGCTGTCCAATTGCCAGTTTGCCAAAAAGGGGAGCTCGACGGCCGATGCTGTGAGCCGATTTCGTCTATTGATAGACCACATTTGCATGAAGATCTCACAGCCAATTGTAGTTCAGCTCGATTTTGCTGCTGCTTTTGATTGCGTTCAAGTTGACGGACTCATGAAGATCCTGGAGGGACTCAAAGTACCAGCTGCCTACCTCCAGATGATAGAGAACCTCCTGCATGATAGGGAAGTGGTTTTGTCTCTGGATGGGAGGGTGTCCCCAGGATTTAAGCCTGTTGTTTCTATTCCTCAGGGCTCTCCTCTGAGTGTACTCCTTTTCACTGCCTATGTGAATTCCGTCCTGCTAGGCATCGAGACACTCTTAAAGGGATATCCATACCTTTGTTAAGAGAGAGGGTCCATCCATCATGTCTCCTATATGGATGATGTGGTGGTTTTTCTTGCTTCATGGGAGGAGCTTGCTGGACTAGAGAAGCTCTTGGACCAATTCGAATGTACTAAGAGTCAACAAGGAGAAGTCGGCAATCTGGTCGATTATGACTGGTAAGAAAATTCCTGGCATATTTAAGGCTCCACCTCAGAAGTTCCTGGGTTTTCAGCTAGCGGCCTCCCCATCTAAAATGAGGAAGGAAATTGAAAACGATTTAATGACTAAGATAACAAAATTTATTGGATTGTTGGAGATTTATTTGTTTTTGTTCGGGAAAATCACACTGATGAATGCTGTCATGCTCCCCAAGATTACATACTTCCTTTCAAGCTTCTCACCGACAAAAGCCTTTATAAGGAATGTCGAAACCCAATGTAGGAAGCTGTGTTGGGGGGGAAGCTCCTGTCATCAGCCTACGCCTCCTGCAGAAACCTAAACAGATGAACGGCATAGGACTACACTCAATCAAAATCTTATTAATACAGTGTTTTCATAATGTACTTACCAGATTATTTATGAAAAATCCAGATATGGAAGGCCAATATTCCCAGAAGAAATAACTCCTACCGATAGGCCACCTCCCAAAAGTGGAAGGCTTTGGATTCAAAAGCAAATCTCTATAGTATTTAACCATCTAAAAATGAAGCCAGGAACAATGTTTAATAACAAACTAAACTACTGGAACACATATGATCTTATGAATCCGGAAGAAACTAAAATTGACAATATTCTTTCGATTGGAATATCGAGGTTCTCCAGGTTGACCAAACGTCTAAAATTGGAACTGAGGTTTGTTGATTTTTTAATCAAGGTTATCCTTGGGGCCTTGCCTACTGCTGACTTCCTACATAGTAAAATGAATTATAATCTGGACCCTATATGCGCACTATGTAGGTGTAGTGATGAGACAATGGCACATATATTGGAGGAGTGTCAAATTTGGAATAGCATAAGAAACACTTTTAAATCTTTCATTAAAAACAAAGAATCAGCTTGTGTAAATTTGACTAAGGCCTTCAAGAGTGGACATTTTGGGTTCATAAGATTGGCAACATTCATAAATTTTTCCATTTGGTCTTTGAGAAATAAGACTATCTTCGAGAGTGGAGAAGAATATGACATGATGAAAATGTCTTTACAATTACTAAAAGAAATTAAAGAATTAGACCAAAAATTTTCTCAGAATTGGACATTCAACCAGACCTGGGCCCTAATAAATCTAAAACAAAATGTAGTACCGATGATGAAAAGAATATAAAGTCTTAATGTAATTGACATGAAATTGTTTTTTTGTTTATATATATATACAAGTGTAACCTCTGATTGTGTTGACTGGTCTCCTTTGAGATCGATATGTAATTGTCCTTCCTTTTGTAAATGATTCTTATGGTTTGTGAATAAAATTTCCTTTTGCTATATTTGATTTTTAAATAATTAACATGGTCATACATTTATTAATATCTTTGTTTCGCCTAACGTTCTTTTCGTTCATTATTGGTTGTGATATAAGTGCTTAATAAATCCCTATTCAGTTTTATGCTAAACAATATCTTTGGACTAGTTTCTAGCTTATGGTTTTTCATCAATGAAAAGCTTTTGGATCTCATGATTACTAAAGCGTATACAAGGTGATATAACAAATGAGAGAAAAAGAATTTGCTGCTGAACAACTTCATGTAATCTGGAATCATGTGATGTCTTGGTTTTATTATTTTTGTAGAATATATCTATATATGCATTTAACTATTTATATGTGAAGAAAAGAGGCATTTATGAATAGTGTTGCTCTAAATGTTTTATAAAATGGCATTTTAACTATAGACATCATTCTTTCCTTTCATGTATTTCCAACTTCAACTGCCCAATATTGTATTTATTGTTGTATAATAGGCATTAATGATTTTTGAAAGTAATATATCTTTAAAGTTAATGGGGCTATATATAACATACACTTTATTATGGATTTATATAATACATTGCATTTATTTTATAAGTGGGTCTATCTTTTTCATGATTTAGGTAACAAGAAATTTTTATCCAGATCCATATACATTATATATTTATACTCAGAATTATCTCTTAATGAGAAATATATAAATCAGTCTAATCAATACATAACACCAATCAAAATATATTGAGTTTATATACATTCCAGATATCAATTTAAATACAAATTTCACATAGACTACTTTATAAAAACAAGCATGTTTTATTTCAATATAGAAATATTTTTAAAGATGGTTGTTACTGTGTACTTACGACAATTTATTAAAAAAGAAACATGAAATGATACTTTAAGAATAAATGAATATATAGAATTTTATAAAATGGTGTGAAAGAGAATTCCTAATATTATAAGTGAGAATAATTGTGAATTAGCAAGAAGAGCTGTAGAGAAAATGCTCAAGAATGTAAAACATCTTGGTGTTGTCCGAAATTTATTTTGCAATAAAAAAAAAAGGTGAACATATTATTAAAAAAAAGGATGCATTAGTAAATATGTAGAAGTTATTTATCAAGAACGGTATAGTAATAAAGAACAAAGAAAAGTATCACCTACAATAAGTATAGTTTTTGACTTGCCCAGGATTTCAAATGAAAAGTGAAACATACAATAAAAATTATGAAGTGTAAACTCCAGTTAATGATGGAATTATAAGTAATATCTTAAAAGAAATAGAAAAAAATTTGACAATGTTATATATGGAATATCTAAATAATAAAAATGAATCTGATGACTGGAAAAATACAGTATTCTTATTAATACTTTAAAAAGGTTATCAAAACCATATTAAAAATTACAGACCTTACAAGGTTGAACCAAGATAATTACAAACCATCTACAATGAATTTTGGAGTTTAATTGACCAAAAAGAAACTCAATTTAAGAGTGATTTCAGTACAGTGAAAAACATCAAAGTAGTGGCAGAAGTTATAAAATAGGACAATGAATTTGAGTTGCTATTATGTTTTTTATTTGTAGATTATGAAAAGGCATTTAATTATATAAAGGACTTTTTCAGTGATTAAAATGGATGCTCAAAGTATACATCAATGGTATTATATTCTGAAAAATATTTATAATAGTGCAAAAGCAACAATTAAATTACATAATACGTGATAGATTAATCTTGAGAATATAAATGGGTGACTACAAATCTTGGAAAAAAAATTATGACAGTATTGTCAAAAAGTGTAGTGTTTTGTAAAATGGCAGACATGTTTGTGCACTCCAGAAAAAACTAGAATTTATTTGTAAGGCTGTTTTTAGATCGCGCTCTGATAGCTGAGGAATTTAATTAGTGCATTGACGTAATGGCGATCGACAATTCCTAGAAATATTTGCTAATTACAAATGTTTCTAGATAAGAGACGTTACCTTATTGGTCAGTGCATTGATTGATTGTTGCAGTTGTCAGAGAGTGATAAGAAGACTGGGTAACATCTAGCAGTGTAACAGAGAGAGCAGTCATGCAGTTGAATAGCAGTATTAGAGTAGACATCGGTTTAACACCAGTGGAGATATCTCATGTCAGTGCTGGCGGTTAATGACCAGCGCCCAGTGGAAATGTAGTCCATGGGTGTAGCTAAAAGAGCCCACAGAGATGGGGAGACCGAATCTAACCGCAATCTACAATATCTCCTCTACAGGGCACCATCTAGGCATTTAAACCTAGAAAAATTTATAGAGTAGGCAGATACGTGCTGTTAAAATTCCACTTTATTTAAATATTTAGATCGTTAGCCCAAGTCACTAGCTCAGTGGAACAGCAGAGATGATAAAATATAACTAATTTATATCTTAAATACAAATAAATAAAAGCCACTGCCAGAAATTAACACATAAAAATATTTATTTACGCACATATAAAATCATTCTAAATTTGAGGAATGAGTTTAACATTTTTAGATTTTTATATTAATCTTTAATTTTACATTTAAATAAATTTCAATGAGTTTAATATTTTATTTAGATGATCGAGTATGAATAGACTACATAGATCTGCATTTGAAAAGAAAATATTCAATCCCTTATTTAACCTTCGGCCAAAAAGTTCGCAGTCAAACTGGTGTCAATCCATCTGATATATTTATGTATTCAATGTAGCATAAAAATACGACAACACAAAATACTATACTGTCAGGAATGTACATCTGAACAGTAAGTAGAGTTAAAGAAGACATTGTCTCTCCACCAACAGGAATGCTGTATCTGTTGGTGAATAGAACAATAAACATAAAACTCCATAGGAATGGATTGCGGTCCTTTGCCGTCTTACAAACCCATCCATAGGCAAACAGAAGGTGTGTGGCATATATATGCAATCCTGCCCATAGGGGATCTCATACTACATCTACTAATTACACAAGTATATCCAATCCATTGAGCCAATTCAATTACACAAACGAATAACCTAAGATTACCCTCCCTTAATATAACTTTACAAAACTATATAGCCATTCACGCCCAACTTAAATTTACATTTAAATAAGTTCGCACAGATGAATTTTATATAATTTGTGTTATAATGTCGAGTATAGATCGGCTGCACAGATTCCATGGTTAAAAACATTTCAAAATAAACATAACCGATCAAAATACAAAGTCATCGATAATGTCAATTGCATAGGAATACACAAAAGCCAATAGCATTCATCGTAAGATGCTTGCAGTGACATCGTTGACTTATATATTCTAATCGAATGTGAAAACCACAACATTATCAACCGCTAACGAATCTATGCAATGTCTATTCCCTCATTTAAAATTTAAACAATAAATATTAATACAAATAAAATAATAAATGGAAATGATTTTTTTTATCAAATGCAAACATATATAAAATTACACATTACCAATTGATTTTAAACTTAAAAGTCAGATAGAAGTTCATAAGCTTGAACGAAAGTTTTTAATTATTTTTAAATTTAGAGTTCATGTCAATATAGCTTACGCTAGAAGAGTCCAGGTTCCTGTTTTTTAATTCCCACAACATCTCTATTGGAAAATAATGTTCTGGAGGTGGCATTAGCTGGTTCCATTCTGGTATCACAGTCTTTTCATTTTTTAAACTAAGTGATAGAGAACGACAAGTGCGTCTTTATCGTTTATCTCACCAAATGAAGTTGGAAACTCCCTGGAACTCAATATTTTTCTTTTTATAGTCCTCCTATGGATTCCATGAACAAAGACGTCACTGTTCCATTTTTTCGTTATGGTCCGGGCCTTTATTTGCTGCTTCTATATTGGACAAGCTAATTCTTTATTCCTTATCTAATTTTGATCTGACTTTTTAATTACACAGCTTTTGGATAATTAATAAACAATCATTTCCATCTACAAAAATATTTTATCTTTGTAAGTCTTGTACTTTTTTTTATAAAAAAGTACGTTCAAATACTTATTTATTTGTTTTTTAAAAAAAATATTTTTAAAGTTTTGAATCTGTGCGAATATATATGTTTAACAAACATTTTAATTTTAGCGTTTAGTTTTTTTTTAATAGATTTTATTTTTATTTGCGAACTTTAAGATTTTATTTTAAATTAATGTAACGACATATTTATATATCGTTACAGTGTAGTGTTTTGTAAAATGGCAGACATGTTTGTGCACTCCAGAAAAAACTAGAATTTATTCGTAAGGCTGTTTTTAGATCGCGCTCTGATAGCTGAGGAATTTAATTAGTGCACTGACGTAATGGCGATCGACAATTCCTAGAAATATTTGCTAATTTCAAATGTTTCTAGATAAGAGACGTTACCTTATTGGTCAGTGCATTGATTGATCGTTGCAGTTGTCAGAGAGCGATAAGAAGACTGGGTAACATCTAGCAGTGTAACAGAGAGAGCAGTCATGCAGTTGAGTAGCAGTATTAGAGTAGACGTCGGTTTAACACCAGTGGAGATATCTCGTGTCAGTGCTGGCAGTTAATGACCAGCGCCCAATGGAAATGTAGTCCATGGGTGTAGCTAAAAGAGCCCACAGAGATGGGGAGACTGCAGCGGAGATATTTAGAAGCATTAGTTGCAGAGCAGAGCATTAGTTGCCGAGTAGAAGCATTCATTGCAGAGCATTAGTTGCAGAGTAGAAGTATTCATTGCAGAGTAGAAGCATTCGTTGCAGAGCATTAGTTGCAGGAATAGAGCATTCGTTGGAGAGCACTCGTTGGAAAAGAACAGCGTGGGAATTGTATAACGTTATTTGCTGACCGCACAGTATGACTTGCAGTTATAACATTGGCACAGTTGTTAGTGCGGATACAACAAAAAGTATTTTGTGAATTCAAATAAAAAGCTAAGAAAGAAAAAGTAAATAGTCTTCTTTAAATCATCTAGATTTTGTAGGTAATGTAATTGTAGAGCCTCAATAATGTTGCAAGTGTTTAAAGGAAAATGTTAAAAAGTATAATGTTCAATTAATTTTTTTCAACAAAAGATTGATAATGATGAGTTAGAAAAAATTAACAATTACAAATACCTTGATCAGATTATTATTACAAATGATGATGTAAAAATAAACTTGTTAGAAATAAATATTAAAAGGAAATATGCCTATGTGTTTAAAATGAAAGATTTTTAACGAATGTGTTTTACTATTTGTTATATATGTATCTGAGAATTAGTACTTATTAGAAGAGCAGTACAGAAACTTCAACTGCACCTCAAAACATGGAGATATGCATTTGAGAAAATGAAGAGAAATGAAGTTGGACTGAATATATTGCTAAAAAAGATGAAAATAGATGGAAATTTGAAATCTTGGTAGTTCTTTGTTTTTCAAAGCATAATCTTTATTTGTTCAGACTAGAGCATGTATTGGCCGATCCTTCGGATCGTGAAAACCACTCGGAGGCCCCCCTCTGCACCTTCGAGCACTATGTGCTGATAGCTTTGTTTGCTCAGACTAGCGCATGTATTAGTTGATCCTTTGGATCATCAAAACCATCAGAGCCCCCCCCCAAACATTCCAGTGCTACGTGCAGACAGCTTTGTTTGTTCAGAAATGTTTTAAAAATACTTTGAAAAATTCGCAGAAAGCAAAAAATTATCGGCCCAATATAATAATACTCAAGGCTAAATCGTTTGTAAATAATTATTAAAAACCAATCAATACTTAGACAATCCCAATATCAATAATAAACAATTTCAAACTGCTGTTAAAGTTGACTGGTTTTTAATAATTAAGAAAAATGTTTAGCTCTTAAGATGAATTTCTGAGTTTTAAGGATGAAGATTAAAAGATATCTAACTACAGTGTTCTCTAGTTATATTTTTTATAGCTATAAAATTAGTATAATAAAGTATCATAAAAATTCATGAAAAAATGTAGAAAAAATCCCCCCCCCCCCATAAAATTGTGTAGAAAAAAAGGGAGTGTCTTAGATATGCTGGTAAATGTGGTATATTAATTTTTTATTCTTATGTTATTACTAATACTTTATATTCATTTTTTTTATAACTTACCAACATCTCTTTTAATTTTTTCAAAAAACGGTTTTAGTTTTCAAAATTAGCTTATATCTTAGATTCCTCTATTACATATTATTTAACTAACTATATCTCTAATCATTACAATTCTTTCTTTTTATTTATACATTTTTATATATTTTATATATATCCTTTTTTATTTATTTATATACATTATTATCCATATTCTTTATAACATTATTATTATATAATTCTTCTTTATAAAGTTACATTTCCTATTACACTATTTTACATTTGAATATTATGCTAAGTTTTTAAGCTCATAAATAAGTATCATCTATAAACGCATTCATACTTATACTCCCATGTAAAAATTTTACAAACCCCCAAAACTTTAACCTTGAGAATATGCATCTGAAAAATGAAAAGGTAGGGACCTCTACAGGTCTTAACCACTTCGCATTTTTCAGATGCATATTCTCGAGGTTAAAGCCTTGGTAAATATTACTTAATATAATAATGTGCGTTTAAATAAATGTATAAACCCCCAAAAATAAATTGAATAAAGGAATTAAATGTGTCAATTAAAAATGACATTAAGAAATATGTGATGGAAGCAATAAAGGAAAAATTAGCACAAGATTATGAAGATGAAAATATGGAGTTCGTTATTATGATGATAAAGATGCTACAAAACTGATAAATAATGAAGAACAAATCTGGTTTGAAAAATTTAAGAAATGAATAATTTGAAATACAAAATAGTAATAATTTTGAGAATGGAAGAAAGGGGAGTATAAAGAAAAATAATGAATTAATAGAAAAGAATGAAGTCAGAAAGATTAAAGATAAATATAAAGAAAAAAGTAGTTTTTCTGAAATCAAATAAAGGAAATAAGTTAGTGATGTTGGATAAAAAAAAAAAGTATTTAGGAAAAATGATGTTTATGCTGAATGATAAGATATTTGAAAAAGTTAAGAAAAATGGCAGTGACTTAAAAAATAAATATATATATATGCATTAACTGAGCTGATAATTAAGGTCTAATAGACATCTGCATTTGAGAAAATGGCAAATAAAGAATGTAAAGCAGCTATAATATATTGGGGTTCAAAAATTAACAAAGAAAACATACCGTTAATATATTGATTGTCAGGAATCTTCTACATAATTTCATGACATAAAAAAAAAAATATTTAATTTGTTGAGAAATGCATTAAAAAATAAATTTCACTTGAAACAAAAGCTTGCAGTTTCCATAAAATTAATAATTCAATCGCTAGTTTTGTTAATATATAACTTGAGATAAAAGTGTGACCATCCATAATTTAATTAATTCAACAACTATTTTTAAGACTAGTGATTGAAATAATAAATTTATAGATGTTCTATGCTTTTAAGTTAAATATAACAATCTAAATTGTAGTTGAAGAAAATAAAATTGTTTTTTTTTTTAAACTGACTACTCCTCAAATGAAATAAATGTTTTCTATAAAATATTTTTTGTGTTATTTTTTAGTATATGGATATTTTAGAAGACTGTGTGACTCTTTATATTCCAAAACTGAGAATGTAAACAATATTGCTGTATCCAAGTATTTGAAATGGAATTCGCGCGCGTTGTTTATGTAGTGCTTTTGATTATGAAGGTATCATTCTTTAAAAATGCAACTTTTATTTATTAAACATTCCAAAGAAGTGTTAATTAACTGTAAACGCTTTTTAGTGAATTGGTCAGAAATGCAAAGATAGTGTTGTTTTTTTTTTTTTAGAAAAATTACATTTTGAATTCCAAATGTCAAAACTAACTCAACCAACATCTTTATTTCTATGACTTTAAAATAAAAGAATAGGTGCGTGGAAGTATTAACATGACTTAAAATTTTTTTTAAAAAACTAGAGAACCGCGTCTTGAAAATGTGTCTTAGATATCTGGCAGTTACAATTCTCGAGGAGAAATTGTCTTCCATAATTAGTGTAAATAATGAAACAAAGTCAATTGAAAAATTATCGTGTTTCAGCTTTCGTAAAAAATTACAAAATCCGAAAAAATTGCCACAAGTGATATGGCAGCACATCGCCCGTAGCAAATTTCCACGACGTATTGAAAGTAAGAGAGATTACATAACCCCTTTACTCAATACATAATTTATTAACTTTTAGAATTTTTGGAAGGTATAAAGTCGTACGTTCTTTCATACACAGCCCAGCATGCAAAATTTAAGCCTTAAATATTTATGGTAATAAAACTTTACAAATATTACGTAAGATAAAGTACTATTAAGAAAATCATAGCACGATGCAAAACAAAAGAATTGTACTCTAAGAAATAATCTATTTATTGGGATACTTTAAAATACTAACCTATAATAACTAAATAAAATACAGTAACGATATAATCACGTGATCTACATCCAAACTCCAGACGCCGCGCGATTATTAAATAAGTTGTCTATATTTAAAAAACGTAAATTTTTGAAAAATTTTAAAATGTCAAATATTATAAGCACTTTATGTTAAAAATATAAACATTGAAACTATAAATTTTAGATCATACAACTAATTTTATTCTTAGGAAAAGTAATCTGGAACGCCTTCATGGCCGGTGTTTTCTTTTTTGCATTTACATCATTGATCGTTGATCTAATACATCTTAATTCCCAGACTATTTTTTGTTTAACATTGTACTTTTATTATACTGACTTTTTTTTTTTTATTTCTGCATTTAAATGCACGTTTCACAAAAAAGTCAAAAATAAATAAATAATATTTATAAATACGTACTTCGTTTCAGTATATTTTCGCCATTTGTAAAGATAGTCGATGCGATGCAATGCATTGTAGTTATTCCTTCTCCAAAGTCACCGTTAATTGTTAACTTATTTATATATATATATGACATAGTATTCATAAAACATAATTATTATTAATATCAATTTTTGATTACTTTTTTTCCATTATATTATTGCTAACAGCTCTGTTTTATTCTAAAAAAATACCTTCATTCCTTTATTTCATAATCATATATACACATCACAATTTTATGATTTCTATTCTCTCAATACTCAAACTGCCAACATTCTAATAGAAAATGTAGAACTTTTTTTTA
Organism: Epiperipatus broadwayi; assembly: GCA_028023455.1. NCBI lineage: Eukaryota > Metazoa > Onychophora > Udeonychophora > Euonychophora > Peripatidae > Epiperipatus > Epiperipatus broadwayi. The sequence goes on along the minus strand of JAQFVV010006467.1, from coordinate 743,719 downwards.
AATTCATACTGTCAAGCGTTGTTAGCCGAGAGGTGAGCGAAGCTGCCTTGCAAGCAAGCAGTTGCTTGCAGACAGTTGTTGCGGATTCGCTATGACATACGGAAAAATATATATAAATTTTTCTGTGTTTGCCTAAAGGTTTGGGATGCTGGTATTTTAGATGTGATATTATGTTGGACTATTTCCATTTTATAGACATTCAACATATGAATGTTCAATGTCTAGAAACTATTAAACTTTTCCAAATACAAACAGCTGTTTATAACAACACACAAGTTAATAGTTGACAACACAGTTTAATACATTGCACGATGTTTCGAATGGTATTATTTACTGCTCTTCTTCAAGTGTTGCTGGCCTGGCCAGTGACAATATTAGCATAGGAGTTAACTTACAACTTTTACTCTTGAATATTGAAATTTTAGGGCAACATTCTAATCAACTGAGCTAGATTGTTGAAAGCATGTCAGTAGTAATTTCATATACGTACCTATGAAAATTGTTTCAAATCTCTTGATTGGTCCACTTTTTTCTTAGAGCAAGATTAATTAGAGATTTGCATATATTATGTATTTGGCACATTGGGTTGCCTTATTATTTGCCATTGTCATATGGATAGTTTTTTTTTTTTGCACCATTTCCTCTTTATCCAATATTTATATATTTACCAATAAAATGTACATACATTAGCACATACATGATCTGCTACTGTAGACACATGTTTTTTATTTTTTAATCAATAGTTTGTGCTCTCTCGGCATCACCAATGTACTTCCACATTCATATAGTATTTCATAGATGCAATTTTTGTTTTTCAGCAATTCAAATGTAGACTTTGTAGAAGTTAGCATTCCTCAAAATATGATAAGGCTTTGGAGAACTAGTGTTATACTGATTTGTTCTTAGAAAAAAGTATTAAGAAAAATGGAGGAATGAGGATTTGAACCAGTTCTCATAGATAAGTATATAAAATTTATATTGACTGTTGTCTTTAACAGGATAATTCAGTAGAATCATTGCCTGAAAATTCAATATTCAAGAATCTAAAGGTGTTTGATCCCTTTGATAGTATTATCACTGGTCAGCTCAGAAACACCTGAAGAAAAGCAGAGACTACCACTCAAAACATTGTTTAATCTACTAATCTGTTGTGTTCAACTAATGTAGTATTACTAACACTCGTATTTGGAAAAATTTTAAATTTTTTAGACATTCAATCTTTAAAGATATCTGATGAAAATAGTCCAATATATTATCACATCTAAATGTTTTTGTTTTTTCTTTTATGTTTAGACTTCTGGCTCTAACTGTAAATAGCCAATCTCCCTTACCATGAAATATCTTCAGTTTTAAATGTCTTATTTTGAAACAGCATTGGTTTTTTGCAACACTGAAAACTTTTTCACTTTTACATATTATTTGTACTACTAATCCATTCTCTAACATATTCTACATCTAATATTCTTTTGTAATATTCAATCCAATTTTTATAGAAATGTGCTTATGTTAGTCCTTTTCTCAATGCCTTAATTTGTTTAAAGTAATAAAATTCCAGTTATCAAGGATCTCTCAGGCCAGTGATCATTTTCATACTCACTATGACAAAGGAATTGCATGTTTGAGTAATCAGATTTCCAGTCTTAATCTACATATGTATTAATTCTGACTTTTTTTAGCACACTCCTAAATTAAGAATGTAGTGATAGCAAATTACTTTCTTAATTCCCAGCTAATGGATAATGGAATAACTTTTTAGATATTAAGATTTATTATGAATAACCAAAAACAATGCTTAACATACTTCCAATAGTCTTGTATAAGATTTTGGTTTGTTGAAAGCTTGCTGCTATTTATAATAGACTTTTTTAATTTCCTCTTTTTCTTATCGGGGAGGGGAACAGTCACTATGAAACTCTTGTCCCATCAATCATGTTATACTATAACTGGGGATTGGATGCTTGTCAAATTCTGATTCCATTTGTCATTTTATTTTCTCCTTTCGTTAGTGAAAGTTTATGAAATCACATTTGGTACATTGGGAGTCCTTAGTTGAAATCTTTTGTCAAAGCAATATAGTCATTAATGTGTTACATTGGAACTAAAATTAATGTCACCTAAGCAATGATTGCATGTTTAGGGAATCCTATTTTTGTACCCTCCCCCCCATCTTGGAATGAAGTGAAATGGATTAGAAAAAGATAGCTGGCTTATTTTATACAATTTTTATAGATTGCCATGTCTATTAGATTACTATGTAATGTGATGGTAATAAAACAGGAGACAAAAAGGGAATGATTATTATACTAAATATTGATACATGGATCAGCCAAACTTACAGATGGAAACTCTTCAATATCTAAATTAAGGACAGAACATATAACTTAGAATCTCAAAGAATCAAGATTGATATTGCTGAATATAATGAAACTTATTTCCCCCAAATTAAAAAATATAGTTGGATGGTTACAAGTTTTTTGGAAGGACAAATTAATCAATAAAAGAAGACTTTCTTGTTAGATTATAATTTAGAATCTTCTATTCCTAGAAACCTTTTCATTTATCAAAAAATATTGGTGTTAATACATGATTTGCATGATATGGTCATTTTATTAATGTGTATTCACTAATAGTAAATTTTTGAGAATTTGCTGGATAGGATGATTACATCAACACCATTAAAAAATTTAGTTGCTCATCTTGTAAACATTAATCTGTATTTATATTGTAACCATGAGTTGTTTATTTAAAAAATTTTGCTAAAAAAATGAAAATGAAATTGATTATACAAGTTCTATTGTGTAAACAGTTAGTATGCCATGGCTGTAGTTAGACTTAATTATTATTTTATTTCAGTAGTATAAGTTATTATAACTGATAACTTTTATATTTAATTGCATGTACATATTCACACAAGAATAAAGTATAGTAGGAATTAAAAATCAAATGTTATTCAATTAATTAATAAAGTTGACATTCAATGGGAGATTTATTAGGATTAATCTTATGTGTTTAAAAAACTATAGGTTAGTTATACATTTAAAGATCAGCCTTTTCAAGCTATTGTGCATGCACTTTTACGAGTGTTAATAATAAACAAATACTTTCACTCCCAACACAAGATATAGTATTTATGAAAGAACAAAATGAATCCACTTTCACTTCCAGTATTTAAGATTTGACCATATATAAGCATTTGGGTTGGAAAGAATAAGTGGATTCATTTTATTCTTTCATAAATACTATATCTCTTGTTGGGAGTGAAAGTATTCATTTATTATTAACACTAGTAAAAGCGCGTGCACAATAGTTTGAAAAGGCTGATCTTTAAATGTATTACAATTATAAACATAGCGCTATAAAAATAATTGCTTATTTATATAGGTTAGTTAATAAATTCATTAGATATAAAGCATTGTTATTAAAGTAATTAAAATAGTTAGCCTATTAATTGTTAATTAATTATATTAGAGAAGTTATAAAGAATGAAGTTAGTTTATTAATTATAAAATATTTTAAAGTATTTAATATTTGTGAGGTTTAATATTCAGCATATTAAATTCTAAATAAATTAATTGCATTAATTTCCAGAATATGTGTGTATGGATATGAATGCTTGCACACTACTTTAAAATGTTATTTATTAAAATAAATATTAGTTAAGTTTGTTTGATTATTTAATGTTATAGTTCATTTGTCTAAAATATAAATAAGTTAGATAATATCTGAGCTTGTTATAAATAAAAACTTAATAATTATTTCAAAAGATATTATAAAATAGCTATTTTATCAGTTATTTAATTTAATTTTATTTTAATAAATTATGAAAGGTCAATCAGAGTTAATAAAATTTACTAGAAACTGTTGCGATAATTTGAAATTAATTGCTGTTATGTTATTTAATCTTTAGTTCCTGGGCCTAGTTGAAATAGTTTTTACTAGGAGCATAAATAAATATAAAAAAAACAACTAGATAACTGATTGGCTGCCCATTAAGATGTGAAAATCTATAAATAGAGTAACTTAATGCGTGAGAGCTTCTTGTCTGGTCTTTCTCATTCTCCCTCTCTCTTGCTGGCTGTGTGCTTTTGTAATGCCTCAGCCAAAAATATTAAAAATTTGGTTTTAAAATTTTAATTTAAATAATAGTGATATTTTTTTTGTTTGTTTAAATAAGTATGTACTGCTAGATTAAGACAGGTATCGGGTCATTCATGCCTTATCTAATCAGGAGGTCCAGGAAAATTGGCAAAGATGCTTGCTGAAAACCACTGTTCTTTAGTTAGTAATAAATCTAAAATGGGATTATTTCAAGATAGAGGTAGTATAATTTCATATTTTCAAGTGTATGTATGAACTTTGTACTTTACTAATTTATCGTTAATCTTTTGTCTTTATTGAACTCACATCTTTACTCTTCATTAATGAATTTTTATTATATTTCAAAGAAGACTTTAAACTGTTTATTGGACTGTGTTGGTATTATATATACACAATTTTAATTAAATATTTAAATCTTCCATTGATAGATTGCTAAAATTTATTTTAATGATAAAATGAAGAAATGCTTCAATGGAGTTTAACTTTATTTATTAGACTTTAAAGAATTAACCTCTGAATGACAAGAGGAATAATTGTAATTATTCTCATTATATGTTTTATGTGCTTGATTTAATTTTTTTTTTTATATGGAAAAGAACTTCTTCATCGAAAGTTCTTAAAACATTAATTATATTTTATAAAGAATATATTTATAATACTGAAAAATGAGATGTGTCCCAATTAATTATTGTAAAAAGTATTATTTAAAAATAAAAAATAAAAATACCGGAAAAAGATTTTAATCTAAAAGTTATGATTTAAAAATTCATGTATTATCAGGAAAAGTAATTTTTTAATTATTATTGTTAATTTTACCTTTGCTTGAAGAAAATAACTTTGATAAAAATGTGAATTGCTCTTTTAAAAGACTTTATTCAAGAAATATATCGCAGATGTGTAAAAAGAAAATTTTCTTAATAAGATTTTATATTTGAATAAAATGGGAGAAAATAAGCTATAGCAAACTTTATACAATAGATGCCTAGGTAAATTACTGGAAATCAAATATGCTGCAGTAATTCTTAAGTGTGTGTGTCATTGGTTCTGGAAGGTCATTGATATTTGTGTTATTTTAAATTTACAAAATGATGGATGCATTGCTTTAACATGATTTGCCATCCAAAAGATATTTTCTGCATCCAGCAACTCAATGTGACAGATGTCAACTAACAGACTATTAGTGTTTTTTTTTAAAAAAAATTATTATTATGTAAAGGTATTACAAATTGTCAGGTAAAATTTTATACATTTATTCTTGTGTTGTTCAAGGTAAAAATTGTATGCAATTTATTTTATTATTTGATATGAGGTAAATTATATTGATGTACTTGTCCAGTTAACCAAATTTGTATTGCTTTACATTCGCTAGTACTATTTATCAATATGCATTTTATATGTCTGGTTAAATAGATAAGTACCTAACATTTATCAGAAGCTCACAACAGGTTTTAGCTAATATAACATAGTAATTTCATTATAAATGCTAATAAGGTAATATATTTTATATTTATTACATTTAGTATTGTTTTGCATTTTCGTCATTGATGTCCACTTTGTTTTTAAAATATCATGCTGCTATTTGTTATACGTATATTTCTTACTGCAAAATTTATTATGCTATTCAAGGTATATATTTATATTAGTCACTTTGACTTGTATTTGTTTGTTGATTTCAGTGCATTATTTTATGTATGAATTTTTTAGAGATAAATTATTTCTAGTTTCAAGTGATATTTATTTTATCTTACCATGTTTTTTTATCATTGTGGGATACATTTGACTTTATTGTCGTTGCATGTTAATTATTGTATCTTGGAGGATCGCTCTCCCCAATGATAGATATTTTTTCATGAGAGGTTTTGTTTTAATATTTTATTGTCATTTATGCTTAGCTAATATAGCTGCATTCTTAGAATTTTTCTATGGTTTATATTTCACTTCCATGTGCTAGGACCATGTCCACATATATATTTACCTGAGATGTGTTGGAATATGCCATTGTTCTTTTCAGAATAGTAGTTGTGACTCTGAGTAGCTTTTCCCTCATGAGGATATCTTAGGTTTATTCCACTGTATAGGTGGAGTTAATTATGCTTTATAATGATTATGGCAATTGATAAGTTTGCATTTGAAGTATCTAATCACTTCAGGGACCCTGTTCTATGCATAGTGTATAGGAATGGGATTAGTGTATGCATTGTACTGCTGTGCCTTGACAGCAGTTATGATAAAACCAACAAACATATTTTCTTAAAATTTTATAATAGCATAATAAGATGGGCACATATATTTTATTGTCATCGCTATCCAGAAGTAATTCACCAATGGATTGGTAAGGCCTCTAAATATTTCTTTAATGATTTATTATGTGGATATAAGCAAAAATTGAAGTGTGCTGTATATGTGGCTTCTAAAAGAATTTACCATCTTAATGTTTACATTAACATAATGCCAGATATTATATTCTTATCTATGTCAGAGATAATAATTAGTATTATCATGACAATCTGCTAGAAATATTAAGCTTTCTATCAATTAAGGGTTAAGTTTCTAATTTTATTTAGTGATTCTATAAATAAAGAATTGTTATTTATACTTGCTAATAAATAATAGCCAGATGGATCTGGAAGTATATCTCTGATAAGATTGTAAATTATATTTTTTTTAAGAAAAAAAAACCTCAGTAAATGATTATTCTATAACCATAGAGTAGCACTCATATTCTGTTTGGAAGTGATTCCATATATTAACAAATTATTATTATTTTAAAACAAAATAGTTAGACACAGTAATGTTTTGGGGAAAAGTAACTAAGTTATAGTCAACAAGAATGTCTAACATTGTAAATAAGGGTTTGATTTTAAAAGGGGATAAGTGATGATTTTGTTTTAATTTTATAAATGCATCATGTATACCATCACCTATGTTTGGCAAAAAACCTTCATGTAAAATGTTATATTTTATGTGTAAATTGAATTAATGTTAATAAATTTGTTTTTATTATTATTAAATTTTAATCTTTGTCTTTATATGGTTTCTTGGTTCATTAATTGTTAATTATGTTATAGAAATCTTTATTCCAATCAGATATACAGTACCATTTTACAAATACAGATCCAAACTTGAAAATGCAAAGTTGCATTAGAATGGCAATTCCAAAGATTGGAATTGAATTCAAATTAACATTATTTGTTTATTTTACTTTAAAAATGAAGTTCATTTAAGACTGCATATTGTTTAAATTATTATATCCATGAGATTTGTACATTATTTTGAAGATGATTTTAAAATTGCATTTGTTGATGAGCATCAGAATGGCATAAAAGATACCCTTTCCATTTTTGGTATTTGAATGTCATCCTAGTTGAAGACTCTGCTCTTCTAAACTTTATTGTTTCATGCTGGTATTATTTAAATTTAATATTACTTTAATTATTATGACTATTCTTATTATAGTACATTAGGATAGATTAATTTAAAAGGGAAATGTATGTCTCCTATAGTCTACTAGGATATCATTCCGTTATTCAACAATATGAGAAAACCAAATATATTTAATTTGTTTTATTAAGAACCCCGAGATCATTTTATCATTATTATTACATGATTTTACCATTACCTGAATCATATCTATGTGGCATTATCAAATCAAGTTTATTGTAATATAAGAAAAGTACATTAACCCATATATTTATTTTAAATTGGTATGTGCATCGTTTATCGATTTATTTAATTGGTGAGAACTAATTCTTACAATTTCACACATATTTTGTTTTGGTGAGAATATAAATAATAAACCTTGGCCAAAAGTTGTTGGAATTAGTGATATTGAAAAGAGCAAACAGTTAAACTTCGTAGCTAATTGTTCTAAAGTGCAAAATATAAAATGCACTAACACACACAAGCACACAAAGCTGAAGACAAAATAAAAAAATGTATATATATATATTTTATTTTAATACATATATTTAATTAAGTGGCTAAGCGCTTTCAAGGGTCAAGAAAATAAAACAATTTTGCCCTAAAATCAATAATCAGGCTCCTAACACAGACAAGCAAAGACTTCTACTCCCTTATCTGCCTAATGCACATAAACTTTTCTATAATATATTCAATAATAAATATCATTTATGCTTCCACACACCTCCCAACTCCAATAAACTAATCAATAATACTAAAAACAGCCTACTACCCTCGCTGACACCTCAGGTAATCTATAATATTGCCTGCCCTGAAAAATATTGTAAAGTATCATATTATGGTGAGACCAGGGCCTCTCTGTCCACTAGGCTATCCCAACACACATACTCCTATAATAAAGCACTGGTGGACACTTCTTATTGTTCAGTTTTTGCACAGCATCACACGTCAGACATCACGATTGCCAACCTAGAGATCCAGTGGTGGTTTGCAGACAGTGACCCAATCTCAAAAGGAAGATAAAAGAGGCTTACTTTATCACTAGAGATAGCGATGCCATAAATAAAAAAGACTCTTGCTACAAAATATCCAGGACATAGAATACATAACTATCGCATTTGCATAAATTTACATCGCTCCTAATCAATTTCTTATCTATTTACAAAATGGCTAAGAATATGAAGGCTCTGGCCCTTGAAAGCACTTAGTCACTTAATTAAATATATGTAATAAAACATATATATATACATTTCTTTATTTTGTCTTCAGCTTTGTGTGCTTGAGTATGTTAGCGCATTTTATATTTTGCAATTAGTGATATTGTAAATTAAAATGGCCTATCATAATTGAATTTTGGAACAATACATAGATTTATATATAATAATGAACATTTAATGCAAGTAGAAAAGTATTATAAATAACATGAATGCATTCAGTTAAAAAATCATGGCATTACTAGATTACATACAATACAAGAAAAGTTCACCAGTGCAGATAGTTGACCATAGATTATTCACTTCAAGGCTAAAATGAAAATATTAAAAATCATATTGCCATGAAATTTGATATTATTTGTCCCTTGTTTCAACAGATATTAAAAACTAAAATTGTTAATCTGCTCTTTTAGAATTCTCATGTTACTCAAACATGGAATTCTCATATATTGTGTGATAAAAATATAGAAAAATGTATTCTTTAATTCACTAAAAGATATATCATATATTATTGTCTAAGAATAATTCTATTATTAGTGACTTGCTTAAAAAAATCATGTGACATTTACTGTTTGGTATAATAAATTGAATATTACATTTCATAATATAAAATTTAAAGAACATAAGTTCAACAACTGACGAGAAAGAAGACTTGAAAATGATTGGTGGGTTAAAATTACAAAAAAAAAATGTACATTTGCCGATGATGTGTTGCACTGAAAAAAACATATGGACCTGAAAAACTATTATTCTATTAAAGTCATTACTTTCTCATGCAATATTTTTAATAAAACAGGCAAAACTCACTATATATATTGCCACACACAGCAAGCTAGAGTAATCAATGGATGCCAGAAGGCTTGTGCATAAAATCCCCATCTAGTGCCTACTCATCCAATATCCCCAGACTAGTTTCTGGCTTATGGCCTTCGTCAGTGAGGAGCCTTGGATCTGAGAGCACTGCATCTGCCTGTTTTAGCAACAGTTTTAGCATAAGAGGTGGTGGTCATGTAATATTTTTAATAGGAAGAAGTATTTTCATTATCTTTGGAGAAAAGTTATACGATTGAGATGACACCTTTTAATGATATATCTTTTTTTCCTACTAATTTAAGAGGATAACAATTTAGTGCTTTTTGATATTCAAACGTGCTTTGTAAGTGAAAGCATGATATTATACAAGAGAAACACTGTTCTAGTATTTATATATATCACATATATACTTATTCTGAGACATGCCATAATATAAACATTTCTTCAAACATAGTTTTGACCCTTATTATTTGTCTCAAATCTAGGAAGAAAAATATACCTTATTACCGGAGAAGTCTCAAGCACATTTAGTAATAAGAATGTGCTTGAAAAAAATTCAGGAATAATTGGATCAATTATATCAGGAGATAAATCTTTGATATAGAAGTTAGCAATAAGAAATACTTCATCAATGTTCTGTACATTTCTTGATATTTCAAATTAATTTCCAATTAATTTCTAACTAAATTTATAACTTTCAGTTTTATTAAATGCCATTTAAAAATTAAAATTATTTTATTCTCTGTAGTATTTTGGCATTGTATGTTCTTTGGAGCTGTATAGTCTATATAGCAACAGTGGATATAAATAAACATACAAATAGTTATTTATGAAGACCAATATCTAAAGCTATATAAAATTTTAAGAACAAAAAAAGTATTTTTTTAGAATAGGAGTTATTTGTCAATTTATAAAAGGTAAATCGTTAGTGAAAATATATAGTGACTATTTACTTTTTTTTTTCATGTGTAAAGCATCGGCCAGGAAGCGAACCTAGAACAACTGCTTGTAAGGCGGCTGTGCTGACCACTCGACCACAAACGCTTGACTAGTGACTATTTACTTGACAATAATTTTCCTATTAGCTGATCAATTGGGTAATGTTAAGAAAATCTTTATATTTGATGAAATGTAAGCTGGCCTGCCTAAATTTAGAGATAAGATGAATGTACCAGTATGACTGAAATGACAGTCAATGAGCTAGCAGTGATGATACACCCCATCATTCAATCATGGTTCCAATTGAAAATGCAACTATAAAAGTATTAGAAAATATGTTAGTGGATGAATCTTTGAATTACAGAAAATATTTTAATGGTATTTTCCAAACTGCTATATTTTAAAATAAGATTGATGGTTTTTTAAAACATTTTTTATATTATAATTTTATATCTTTTTCAATTACTTCAATTACCTTTGGTAACCTATGAAGAATTACATTATCAATGTTAATATTTCAATGACTATTGAGATGTAAGGTAATTTTCAAACAAAGGACTATTATATTGCTCAGCAGATCCATGTATTCTGGTTACAAGCAATATGATAAAAATTTAAGGTACCACCCAAAAAAGATTTGTAATGTGAGCTCATGGATTGCTAAATTCATGAGTTCCACTATGGCTAAGTGAAATGTGGATTCTTTATTGCACATCCATTAATTAAGAACTAGTTTATTTGTAATAATACATATAAGTACTTATGTCAAAAGTCAAGCATAAACAAATAGAATAAATTACATCAACATTTGGCTTCAGAAAGGAATGTACTGTTAACTGAAAGGAAACTTTTTGATTCTCCTGGAGGTCTTAAAGGAATTGAGCAGAGCAAATTCCTAATGTCCACTCCATACTTTCTTGCCATTGCAGCTGTTATTATTATGTGATTATTCATATAATATGTGAACATTGATGGATTGCTGTCCAACATACATTAGCCACCATAGTAAGTTTATTGGCTTTTTGCCTCCAAGTTTAAGATCAAGGTACATAATGGTATTTTTTCTCAATTGCCTGATTTAACTGAAATAGCTGTTGAGTTTTATTGAAGACAATGATTGGGTGTGGGAATGTTTTTTTTTTCTAATAGATATTTACAATTATAACAGACAAAAATAAATCATGGCCCTTATTCCCATGAGGCTGTAAAGTGACCAGCTGAAGTCACACTTGGTGGCTTAAGCTATAGGGTGCTAAGAATCTTCTGATTGCAGACCAAGGCTATCATTTGATGACTTTTTATTTAGTTATTTACATCTGCAGATCACTTTCAAGTGAAGGAAGAGTGGAAGAATTGGATGAATAGTTTAATATTAAATGGGACATTATTTGACTTTGAGAAGTTAGAAAAAAAGATGAAGAGACAATTGATTTCAAAAATGGGCATGTATAGTATTACAAAGGCATAAACATAGAAACTATAAGTGGAGTATGATTCATTATAAATAAGTGGAAGAACAACATTGTGGAGATTGATAGTATATTGAACTGTGTGGCATAATTAGTTATTCAATTTAATAGTAAATACCAAATGCAGATAATTCAGGTTTATGCCTTAACAAATTCTCATTGTGATGAAGAAATAGAGGATTTTTATATACATATATAAAAAGCTTTTAATTAGACCAAACAACATTTTAAAATTGTTATGGGATACTTTAGTGCTAGAACTGGTAAACAATTGAAAGATGAAGATGCTGTGGGTAAATTTGGTTATGGTGATAGAAATGAGAGAGGACGTAATTTTCTTGAATTTACAGAAAAAGAAAATCCTTATATTATAAATAATTTTTTTGAGAAAAATGACCATGGAAGTATCCACATGATGGTACAGCAGAATTGGATTATATTTTGAATAACAAAATATGTATTTCAAGATTACAATGTTCTTAATAATAAATTCAACACAGGAAGTGATCATCGATTAGTGAGATGTAAGATACATGTTAATGCAAAACTAGAGAGACAAAAATTATTAAGAAAAACAATATTCACAGTTGATATTCCTACTCTTCAGAAACATTCTAATGGATTTAAATTAAAACGTGCAAATCTTTTTCACATATTAATAGATTTTGGAAATGATTCAGATTTGAATGAAATCAATAGGAAGATAACTAATACACTTTTAAAAACTGCAACAAAGATAGCTAATAGAAAAAAAAGCAGCAACTGACCAATAAAATTTCTATGGAGATTAAAACTTTATGAAGAAAAAATGGACTATAAAAATATATAAAAATGATGCATTTAAAAGGGTTGAAGGTCTCAAGTTTTGTAAAATAATATGTAAAAGGGTTGATAATGATATAAGAAAGTATAAATGTGAATTAGCAAGGAAAGCTAGAGAAGAGAATAAAAGCCTCAAGAGTGCACTGCAACATTCTGGTATTGGTAGAAAATTTATTTGTGCAATAAAAAAGAGATGAAATTATTACTCAAAATAGAGATGACATCATGGAATGTGTAGAAATATCCTATCAAGAATTATATAATAATAAAGAATAAGAAAAACTACTTCCTACATCAACTATATCTTCCAAAATGCCCAAGATTTTAAATGAAGAAATGAGACATGCAATTAAATTTATGAAAAAGGAAAAAGCTCCATGTTGATGAAATTATAACCATTGAAGAAATATAATTTTTTTTTGCCAAAGATATATACCAAATATCTAAATGATAATGATTGGAAGAATTCACTACTGATATTAATATTAAAAAAAGATATTAAAAATTACAGATTGATCTGTTTTTTATATAAAAAAAATTACCAAGATAATTACAACTTGTCTATGTGAACTTTGAATTTTAAACAGCCAAAATAACAAGTTGAATTTAAAAATGGTTTTAGTACAGTGGATCATATCCAAGTATTGAGAGAAGCTATAAAAAGGACCAATGAGCATGAGTTGCCATTATACTTTGGATTTGTAAATTATGAAAAGGCACTTGATTCTATAAGCAATTATTCAGTGATTAAGGTATTGGATCATCAAGGCATAACCCTAGGGTATTGTCATATTCTGAAGAATATTTATAAAAATGCAATAGTAATGATTAGATTACATAATAATGCTAGAAAGATTAACATTGAGAAGGGTGTATGATGTGATGACTCCATATCACTAAAACATTTTACAGCAGAGCTGCAAGAAGTATTTTGTGGATTAAAAGGGGAAGCTAAAGGAGTAAAAATAAATGGAGATTATTTAAGTCATTTAGATTTTGCAAACAATGTAGTTGTTTTTGCAAATAATGCTTTAGAGCTTCAAGAAATGTTGCAAGAGCTATCAGACAAAAGTAAAAAAGTAGGACTAAAGTTAAACGTTAAAAAGACTAAAGTAATGTTCAATGGGTTTTTGAAAAGAAGAAAAAGATTAATAATGATGAGTTAGAAGAAGTTAACAACTACAAACACATTGGGCAGATTATTAATACAGATGAAAACATGATGGATGAAATTAATCATAGAATTAAACTTGTTTGGAGTATTTTTGGTAGAATTAATTTAATATTAAACGTAATATGCCTATGTTTTTGAAAAGGAAGGTTTTTAATAAATATTTTACCTGTTCTTACTTACAGGCCTGAGACTTGGATACTTAATAGAAAAGCAATAGAGAGAATTTAGATGACTCGGTGAAATATGGTGAGATGCATGTTAGGAGTAACAAGAAATCAAAAATGAAATACATGAGTAAGAGAAAAAACAGGTGTTACTGACATTATTGAAATAATTAAGAGATTGAAGTGGAGTTGGACTGGACATATTGCTAGAAGAGATGATAATAGATTGACAGTTGAAATCTCGATTCCAAGAAATTATAAAAGACCTAGAAAGTGACCACATGTGAGATGACTTGGTGAAATAAAAAAATGTGCTGGGTTGATGTGGAGAATAGAGGCTAGAGTTTGAAGAAGATGAAGACTTTCATCTTGCAGTGGATTGATCATGGTTGAAAATAATGATGATGATATCAATGTTTTTTAGTCTATTAAATGTCACGTTAAATGCTGTTTGAATTTTTAAATATATTTCTTTCATTTGTTATATATTAATTTATTGTGGATAGTAAAACCATTTTTTAAAAAGTTAATTAAGATGAATTTACATTGTCAAAATAATATTAGAAATATATGGTCAATTTATATTAATACATGAGAAAACGTATGTAATACATGGGATCTCTCCCTAGAAAGATAGAATAGCTTTTGATGGGGGGGGGGGGTAAATGGGAAATACATAGATACATGATTCAGTAAATGTGAACAAAATTGAGTCTTTCATGGCTGATGGGGAGGGTTTTAGATTTTAAAGACAAATAATAAAGTTAGTAAATAACTTATGTTTATTAGGGAAAAGTTAAAGTAATCGAAAATTTTAAAAATCAATTTAATATATATAAAAGCGATAGAATGGATAATTGATGAAAAATGAAAATTAATAAATTGCAAAATAAAAATCTTCTGTTGAAAGAGGCTTCAGTAAACGAAAAATTATCAAAATATATTTAAAATTGTCACTTGCTAATGAAGAATTGTCAGATATGGTAATTTTATTAATTGAACAGGAATTAATAAATCAAACATAATTTTGATAAAATAATTGATGCGTTTACTTCACTAAAAGCAAGAAAAGTAAACCTTCACAAAAATATTTTATATTGGGGATTTATTTATGTAAGCATTAGGGATATTATTTTGTCTCTGCTATTAAATGATCCTGTTCTGCACTGCTCAGTATTGCTATGGGTGTGGGGCAGCCCACCTCGAGAGCGCTAAGCGTTTAATATTTGTGCATTCGTTATAGCTTCTCTTTCAAGCGCTACACACGCTTTTAATTTTATTTATTAAATTACTGAAAAATTTGTAATATTCTAATTGATCTTATGTGTAATACTTATTTTGTTTTTAAAAATGCATGTTTCATGAGGAACCAGCACTCATTAGTTAGTCCAGATCATAATCTCTCACACATATTTTTATCATTGTTACTGAACAATGGTAAAAATATATGTGTAAGTGATTATGGTCTGCGCCAACAAATGAGTGACAGTGATAAAGATATGTGTAACAGATTGTGGTTTTGGCCAATTAATGAGTACTGGTTGGTATGATTTTATTAATATATGTAATTTTATATTCCTACTATCATTGTACTATTACTGCATTTTGAGGTTTTTTAATTAATAAATTTATTTTGTTCCCAAAATTATTTATTTATTAGAAATAAAAAAAATTATATACATATGAGGGCAAATTTCTAGGCCAGGCTAAGAACAGATGAAAATGAAACCTAATGTCAAAAAAAAATAAAAGATTAAATTTTAATGACTTCATTCATTTAGAATGTTTTGCTTTTTAACTTCCATTGGTGGTCGAGAGGTCAGCGCGACTGCCTTGCACTTGCAGGCAGTTTCCCGGGTTGCGGGTTCGCGTCCCGGCCGATGCTATGACACTTAAAAAAAATAATAATAACTTCAGTCTTAAAAACTTTTGGAATATCTATAGATCAATGGTCTTCAACCTTTTCACCCCTGCGATCCGGTAAAAATAAGGATAAGATTTCGCAGACCAGCAGAAGTTTACAGATACATTTTCTTAAAGATGTAACCTGCTTAGCCTTAAATAAGCATAATTGTTATAATGACCAAAACAGCACACTAGTTAATGTGTATAGTAATGGTGTTGCTTACCTTCACATATTGAACACTCTTTCTCGAGTTGCGCAGTCATATTGCTACAGAAAACATACAATAACAATCGTTCTCATTAATGTGCTTGCATTTTACGTTTATTATTTCATTGTTAAAACATGCAAGAATAAAATGTTATTCGCCTGAATGTTGAAAAAGTCAAAAGTTTTGATCTTATTTTTTTTTTTGGGGGGGGGGGGGTTGAAAAATACTTTGTCATCAACTGAGACAAAAGATAGACACCAAAGTTATTTTTTGTTTGTTTTTATTTTTAAAAAAAGGTAACAGAAATTGGTTTTAAAAATAAAAGTTTTAGTATTTTAGCGGTATACAAATAAAGCCAAAAAAAAAATTGCCTTATAGGCCAAAAAAAGTGGGCGTATTTTTAAACAAAAAAAAAAGAAAACGAAGCTTGAAAAAGTCAAAAGTTTTGATCTTACTTTATTTTGGGGTGGTGGGAGTATATTGAGAAATACTTTGTAAATGTTAGAGACAGAACTTATTTTTTGGTTTTTATTTTAAAAGTTAAAGCCAAAAAAAAAAAACACTAAAAATGAAATATTAAAAGAGAGAGTAGAAAAAATTTAAGAGATCAAAAAAAGTCACGTTACATTTTATTGTTTTAACAATGCTGACAAGCAGCCATGATTGGCTATCAAAAGACAACCGGAGTTTATGTAATAAAAAACTTTTTCTAACCCCCCCCCCCCCATAACATCTGTGATAAATAGAAAAACAAATTAATTTATGTATGATTGATTAGATTTTGTTTTTGTTCTGTTTCTTTTTTTTTAATCGGGAAAAAATGCGATGAAAAAATAAATAAAAATTGTTCATATTAATTAAAAGTTTAAGAGCGTATTATTTTGTTATTATAAACTTTCTTGCCAGTCTAGCTGCAGACCAGCTGAAAATTTCTGCGGCCCGGTGGTTGAAGACCACTCACTGCTATTGATCACGTTTATGTACAGAGAAATTTATATTCAGTTGCTGAAAATGTTTTCAAACACTCCAAACTAAGAAGACTTCGTTTATTAAACAATTAAGAATAATAATTTTTGCTTTTTTCAATCCTTACATCTTGTTCTCTTAGTGCTTACCACTCTACTGTTTTACTTAATCAGGCATTATAACGTAAAATTGTCATCTCAATTTAATTCCCTTGAAAATTTTACAATTCCGATAGATGTCACTACAGAAAATATACAAGAAAATATATACATGTACAGTAAATGAAAAAATATGGGTGATTTATTTTGTAAATTATGTAAGGAAGGAATAGAAAATATTAGGCATTTGTTAATTGAATGTAAATGCTTGGAAACAGAAAGGGTACATATAATGAAGTTATGGAAGAATAAATACGAAAAAAGTGATTATACAGAAAGTAAATTATTGGTGTTTATGCTGGGTTTGGGGAAAGATAAGGGGGATTTATATATAAAGGTTATAGAGTTAACAAAGATTATGTTGTGGAAATGGTATAGAGCAGATTATGGGAAAATTTAGAGTGGGGAATGGAAAATAAAGTGGTTAATAGGTTTATCTGGCCATAATTGCTGAGATATTCTTGACTTCGTTTAAGGAGAAGCCACAATACATCACATCACATCACATGATTTAGAAGTACCGCCATGTTACATGTTAAAAAAATACTTTTGGCGGTAAGATTCTTATATTTCCAAACATATAGCATTTATTGTATCTGGGTTTAATATTTAAATATGTACGTCAACACATATACTGTATAAGAGAATGAATAATCGAATTAATTGTACTTTTTTATCTGAGTAAACACTTAAATTTTACTATATTAAACTAAATCTTCGTAGTTATAACTGATGACTAGGCAGTTTTAATCTGAAATATATTTTAGTAATATTAAACTAATTATATGCAAGTTATTAATATTAAATAGTTATAATTAAAATGTCAAGTTATCGTACTAACTTAGTAATCACGTAATGGTATTTCCTGTAATATTTTTAAAATTTGGTAGGAAATTAGGCAAAAAAAAAATCGAAAATGATTGATTTGTGCGTAGTTTTGCTAACATTTAATACCAAGCTGTGGTGTATTATAGATCTTAAAGTGAAAGCATCATTTCAAATAAAGGTTTTGCTCTAAATCAGGGAGAGGGGAACCTTTTCTGCCCAAGGTCACTTGGATATTTATAATATTGACGGGCAATACAAAATTAATCGACTTAAAAATTAGCCTGCTATAATTTGATCAAAAATTATGTTAATTTACCTCTAATCGTAAGAGTGGGCGGCAACCTTTTCAACTGGCAGGCTAATTTCATCTATCTTTTTAAACGACAATAATAATTTTTTTATTCCACATTTAATGACAATTTCCAATTCGCCATTTACATATCTGCGGAACGTATGTATATTCTCAAATTTATTTTCAAGTTCTGCACAGGTTAATTCTACAGAAGTGAGATGCAGTCTTTTATAAACTCCTTCAGAAAATGCTTTTGAATTTTTATAACTTGCTTTCACAGAATTTTCTGACTTCTTTGTACTTTTTATAAAATATGTTAATTACTTGAGGCTCCTTTTCATGGTTTCTATTTTAATATTTCTTTTACCAGCAGTAATTTTATTGTAATAAGATTATTTTGGTAAATAGTACCTTTTATTAATTTGGGCATTATTAACTGAAGTACTTTCCAGACATATCAGTTCCATCGGTTTACTATTTCTTTCTATAAAAATATATATATGCGTCGGTTCATTTCTTTTATAATGCCCAATTTTCTGTGTTAAATTTTCTTATCTTTTTTACTCGAGCCATTCTAATAAAATATAAAAAAAAGGCAAAATAATAATAAAATGATGTATTCAAGTTTTACTTTACTAGTTTTATGTTCAACTGCAAAAATTACTTAAAACAATCAAAGTGCTCTCAGCATCATAGATTAAAGTCATAGTTAGATTGACCATATAATAAATATAATTTGTTGGAATATTGCAATCCTGTAAAATGAAATGAAGTACAACTATTATGAATATTTGCGAGAAAAAGCATTAGTGGTCGAGAGGTCAGCGCGACTGCCCTACAAGCAGTTGCACGGGTTTGCTTCCTGGCCGATGCTATGACACATGAAAAAAAGATTTAGCTGAGAAAATAAATATTTTAATTAACTGTGTATGTTTAAAGAGAAGCTTTCTACAGGTTCATTTTAGATATGTTTTTGAAAATGTCTGGAGGCTGGTTTGAAAGTTTTCAAAGGCCAAAGATTGCCTACAAGCCAGAGATTCCCAACTTCTATTCTAAATACTTCTTTTTCTTTGCAATATTTTAAAGACAATCTAAAATTGTTCTTCAGAAATAAAAAATGCTTTGTAAGGATTCGGTTTTATATAAAAAATATTTCATTCCATTATTTTAAATACAAAATACTGACATACTAAGGATTAATAGCTAATATTGGATTAAAAGTGCACAAATGAGCATACTCTTTTTGCCTTTTTGATTAAGATGTTGCCTAGCCAAAATTGTTTCTAGTAATCCTTTTCACCCACCATGCTTGCATTTAGATAATAACATATGTTATTTGTACCGTGCACTTGCATCTGTACATAGGATATGGTCTATGCACATGTATATAATATCTAAACTACATTTTAATATAACTTGAAGCAGGTAATCAAAACATGATAGATAATATTCAATATGTAAAATATATAATTGTGTTTATAAATTTATTAAACGCACATTGATTACGTAAGCGTAAGCTTGTTGTTAAAACACCTGTAGAGGTCCCTACTATCGCATTTTACACGCATATTATCGAGATTATAGCCTCAGTAAATATAATTGTGTTTACTAATTATATATATATATCATTTTAAACAAATTCATATTGCAATAGTAACTTTTCTATCTCAATATCTAATTTATTTTAAACTTTTCATGGTTGGCAAAGTATAAGTTAAATTTTAACTCATTAAGTTTTATTTTATATATATGCACACATTGGCATAGGTCTGCATTTATAATTAAGTTTAATCAATTTCATTTTACTTATTTTACTTTGTAATGAAAAAACTTATAACTAAAATTATTTCAAATAAATCTGTTTAAAATTGATATTACAGGAACAACACTTAATCAAAACTTTTCTCTGTTATTTTGTATTTTTTTTTATCAATTAAAACTCTTAGAAAGCCAATTTTTTTTATTAAACCTTGTTTCTGGTTTTGAAAATCTTAAATTTCAATTAATGTTTTGAGTGTTATCTATAAACATACAGATTTATCTAATTAAAAAAATATATAAGTTCTGGCTTATCTAATTAAAAAATAATGTAAATAGGTAATTACTGACTTTGTTAATTAAGGTATTTGTTAAACAAGTGGGTTTGTTAATTAAAATTTTTTTTTATAAACAAGTGCGCTTCTTGATCAAAAAAAGTTCAGAATTCAGGTCACTCTCCTTGAGCTTGCTTTTTCTTGTGATCATTTTTTTTTGCCTGCCTTTGCCAGTGTCAAGTTAATACTAGGAAATGAACTTCTCTTCTTTAGTATATAACTCCATTGTATGCCCAACTTCATTTGCTGAGTTAAACCAACAATGTGCTTGCCACCATCAAATCTGCAGTTCAACAAATGCACTTCTCAATACTTAGGGAAATTTCAGGAGAAACCCTCTACAAGATTAAAAACTAGTAAATGAAGAAATTTCACATGAAAACTTATATGGAGTTCTATTTGCACATATACATATATCTTTATAAAATTCAACTTTTCCAGAAAATAATATCCTCTTCACTCTCTTTTCCCTACTACTTAAGTTGAACTTTTAATTATAAACTGTTTTATAAAACCATTATCAATAAGCCAATAATGGTTATGATTTAAATGATGTAATTTATATTTATGCATTTATGTTATATAAACTTTTTTCTTAATATTTATGTTATAACACCTTATCTAACTTAGTGTATCTGGTATAGTATGGCCGCTTTAGATAACAGAAATTAGTTTGCTTTTAAAATTTTAATTTTTTCTTTTTTGTCCTCATAAAAAGTTTTTATTTTGAAAGAAAATCACTTCTGCGATTGTTTAATTACAATCCATGTCGCATTTAGAGAAAAGTTTTCATTAGAAGAAAAAAGTTTTAAAAATAGATTTGTTTTTTTTTATATATATTTGTTATATATTTTATACTTAATAATTAATATAGTGTCTGAAGATACTATATATATGTGCTTCACTTGATATGCATGTAACTATATAAATGATTTATAAGCTGATTAAATTTGTTAGCAGTTTTCCTTGTTTACTCTGTTTGCATCTCATACATCCGAAATTAAAGGAATTGATATACATATATATGCGTATTGTTATATAGCGATTCTGGATATTTATTCATCACATGGATTTATTATGTTTTTTCGTCCCCATGATCTATACTATTATTCCTGCTGGAAGTACTCACGGATGATTGTGTTTGTGTCTAGTAGAAACATTTCTTCCCACAATTATATATATTGCTTATAATATGGATGATTAAGAGGCTTTTTATTGTCATTCTATAATTTTTAGTGGTTGGATCAAATGCACAGCATGTAAGCTTAATTTTTGTAATGACCTGCATGTGTGAACATGTATAGTGGATTAAGGCTGCTTTATTATTGATTATTTGTTTAATGCAAAAGTGAAATCATAAAATAGTTATCAAACTTCATAGGTGATCGAATAAAATTGGTAAGTAAATTTTTTTTTATAAGTGTAAATTTAAACTACCAGATGTTAACTACATTATATGCCCACATGAAAAGAGTTAATTACCATTCAATTCTATTGTATGTGAACCTTGTCATATTCAAAGGCTGTCGCATATGAACCATGTCATATTTAACTTTGTGATACATGAATGTTACAATTGAACTGTATTACACTACCTGTAGTTTATTATAAATAAACTGTTATGTTGATTGTTAGGTTTGTTGCAGCATATTGTTTACTGTTGTCTGCTCTGCCAATTGTTATTTGCAAGAAATTGCTCTCAGGAACCTATATGCTTTTACTATTACATAATTTATTAATTTTTGGCACATCCAAGTATGGGGCCTGATGATGATTGAGTTTTAGTGGTGTGTGTATAAAGTCACATAATTTGAGGCTTAAATACAAATGCACCATGAGATATCAAAACCAGTAGGCAGAATGTATTATATTTAGTTGATGATGGTTGGCACAAGATATAACCAGAAATAACAGCAAAAGATGTTGGACAGGGCAAGTAAATTGGCATTCGTGGAAAGGTGATCAGATGCTATAGATTGAAGTTTGTTATATATATAAAAGCATAAATTTAATATATAGTGAAGTTCGTTATACATATAGAAAGCATAAAATGATTTATATATTTAAAAATAGTGAAATTTATCATTGAAGTATAAAAGTTTAAGGTAGAAGCAAGAAAAAAAAGTTTAACATATTAGAAGCAGAGAAGTTTTATATAAAATAAAAGATAATGTTTTTTTTTTTCTCCAACATAGAAACGGAATCAAAATAGGAATCCAGCTCCTGAGGAGGCATCGTGGGAAGAAGATAGCCCTGTGTCATACAAAATCTCAGAGATGGTTGATTGAAAAGATAAGCAGTGAGAAATGGACACATCAGAGAATCAATAACAACAATCATCTAAGGATATGATCACTTGTATGATGCAAAGTTTGGACAGGAGATGGAAAAATTAAAACAAAACCAGTGCTTAGCCCAACAAATAGAGCAGAAGATGGACTCAATAAATTTAAAAATGAAACTGAAGTTGTAATAGATGAATGTAGAAAAGAAAAAGAAAGGGAATAAAAATAAAGATGGTGAAAATGATTTTCTTGAAGTTACTAAAAATGACATCACTCCTGAATAGGAATTATAGCAATACTATATCAACATTGTTCCAAATGAAAAATTAGATCAAAGTAATATTTAAGAGTCCATTGTTGATATTAAGAGAGTTACAGACAGGGCTGAAATTAATACTACTGATTCTACTGGAGATCATGTCATAGAAGAATATGCAGAACACTTGGATAAAAATATGGACATATAGAAAATACAAGTAACAGCAGAAAAGGATCCAAAACAAACTGAGATAGAAATAGAAAATGAAAAGCAAGATACAGGAAAACAGTACAAATGTGATAAAGCAATTAAATGTGTGTTTTGATCACATGGATCATGCTGATAATGATTTTAAGACTGATATATGGTAGCATCAACTAAAATATGATATTACTATATTATTTATAATCTTCACTGATGAAGAAAAGTTGTTTAAGTAATAAATTTTCTGCCTATAAAGAGCAGTTATGCTTTTATCAGACCTTTTGCTTATTCTTTGAATAACAGAGCAGATGGCCATATAATTAATAATATTCCGAGATTTATGGTGATGAATAATTATATTAACATCTTAGGTGAAAAGTCAGACAACCTTAAATATATAGCTCAAACTTTGGTATGAGCAGGAAAGGGAATTTCAGAGTATCTTTCCATATTTAGATTACATACTAACTTGGAAACAAAATTATCTTTAGATCTTTTATTCAGAACAGTTGCAGTAGAATACTACATCACATTACAACAAATAGTGCCATTTGTCTTATAAAGGTTCTCTTGAAAAACATTACATACTAATGCAGTAAGAAATTTCTGCAAATGAGCTGGAAAAGCATAATGATAAAGAACTGGTTAAATTAGATGATCAGTCATCTAGCCTAAGAACAATATTCTGTAACAATGTTGAAAAGGTCAAACGGAGGAAAGAACTACCAGATATGGTTCAGTCTGTTAAGAAAATGGTTATTTGATCCAAACCAGAGAAACCAAATGATGAAAATATTTAAGAATGCATCCAGATGGCAGTAAACAACATTAAACAAATTTAGTTTTAATTAAAAAAAAAAAATGAAGATTTCCTTATGACAATAAGTTAGTACTAATGGTCAATTTTATTTTATTTCTTGCCATAAGGAAAGAAGTGTTGTGATAGTAATTTTTCTATCTCAATATCTAATTTATTTTACACATTTTCTGCTCATTAAGTTTTTTTATTATAAATTTGTATTGACATAGATTTGCATTTGTAATTAAACTTAGTCTATTTCATTTTAGTTTATAATAAAGAAACTTATATTGTAACTAAAATTATTTCAAATCTATAACATTTATATTACAGGAACGACACTTAATAATAAATCAAAACTTTTCTCAGTTATTTTTTTTTTTTACCAATTAAAATTCATAGAAGATTAATTTTTATATTAAGCCTTGTTCCTGGTTTTGAAAATGTTGGATTTCAATTATTATTTTAAGTATTACCTGTAATCATAGAGATTTATCTAATTAAAAAAATATTTGATAAACCAATTGAATGAAAATAATTACTGGATTAATTATTTAAGGAATTTTTGATAAACCAAATGAACAAAAATAAGTGCTGGCTTATCTAGCTTAAAAAAAAATGTATAAACAGATAATCACTGGCTTTGTTAATTACGGAATTTGGCAAATAAGGTTTGTTATTTAAAAAATTTTTGGTGAGTGCATTTGTTAATCAAAAAACATTAATGATATAAAAAACCAGCTCAGAATTATTCATGTCATTCTGCTTCTATTTGTCATTGAGCCTGCTTCTTAGGATCATCGCCTTTGATTGCTTAGAATGATGTATCCTGAATCTTTGCCAGTGGTTAATAAAAAAGAGCAGCTAAAATGCTGGGAAATGAATTTCACTTCTGTGTGTAGTCTATAGCCATTGAATGTCCAACTTGCTGAGTCAGCCACCATCATATCTGCAGTTCAACAAATGCACTTCTCAATATTTAAGCAAAGTTCAGGACAAACTCTACATGAGTAAAACATCAAACCTACTGCAGTTTCATTTGCACACGTATGTTACATAAAATTAAACTTTTCCCGAAAACAATGTCCTCTTCACCATCTTTTCCATGGGACTTAAGGCAAACTTTTATTTATGAACTATTTTATAAAATAATTACCAACAAGACAGTGATAGTTATAATTTAAATGGTGTAATTTTATATTTATGCATTTTTTAATGTTCATATGTTATAACACTTTATCTAACTTAATGCATCTGATATAGCATGATAGCTTTAGTTCAGATAGCAGAAAATAGTTTGCTTTTAAAATTTCACCCCCCCCCCTTATAAAAAATTGTTTTGTTTTGTTTTTTGAAAGAAAATCACCTCTGTTTGTTTAATTATGAGCCATGTTGCTTTTAAAGAAAAGTTTTCATTGGAAAAAAAAAGGAAAGTGTTAAAAAAAGAGACTTAGTTTTTTTAAATGTATTGTATAGTTTATATTTAATAATATACTATCTGAAGATTTTCCAAAATCATTAATATGTATGTGTGCTTGACTTTATGTGCTGCATATAACATTATAAATCATTGATAAGCTGATTAAATTTGTCTGCAGTTTTACTTGTTTATGCTATTTGTGCCACACGCATCTGAAATTAAAAGAATTGATATACATATATGTGTGCATTGTATATAGCAATTCTGGATATTTATCCACCATGTGAATTTTTTGTTTTTTTTCTCCCTATGATCTATATTATTCATGCTCGAGTTACTCATAGATGATTGTGTTTGTCTTGGGTAGACATTTCTCCCCATGATTATATATATTTTTGCTCTATAATATAGGTGATTAAGAGGCCTGTTTATTGTTGTTCTGTATTTTTAAGTAGTTGAAGCATATAGGTTTAATTTTTGTAATGGCCTGAGTATGAGAACATGTTTAGTGGATTAACTTTTATTATTGATGGTTTGTTTAATGCAAAAGTGAAATACATATGTGCACACTTCTAGATAAATCATAGAATAATTATCAGACTTCAGTCAGAGATGATCTAAAAGTATTATAAGTAAATTTTTTTATAAAGTGTAATATTTAAATTACCAGATATCAAGTACATTATATGCTCACATGAAAAGAGTTAATTACCATTCCAACTGTTGCTGTAAACCTTGTCATATTTAACTGTGGTATGTGAACATTATAATTGAAATGTATTATACTATACTGTATTTTAATATAAATAAACTTTGTTTTGTTGATTGTTAGATTTCTTTCAACATTTTGTTTACTGTTGTCTTCTCTGCCAATTGTTATTTGCCAAAAATCTTTGCTTTCTGTGATCTAGAAGTGATTATAAATACCTGAGTGATGTTACAATTATGGTAGGCATTTATACTTGGTATCCTTACTAGTAAACTATAAATGTCTAGGCTAGAAATCAATTAGTGCCCTCGGATGATGGATAATAGGGTGCCTGCTGTCCAGTTGATCCAAAAAGATATATTTTCAGACATTATTGATATTCTATGGATAAAGGATTCCAAGTTTAACCCAGTTTCTCTGATTTCTAGCCTTTCTTCTCCACATCAGCAAACTTACATGCATTCATTTCACATGTGATCTCTTTCTAGGTTTTTTTAGACTCTTGGGTTCCATTTTAAGATTTTGACTGTTCATCTATTATCATCTCTTTTAGCAATGTGCCCAGTGCAGCTTATTTTTTCAGTGATGGCAGTAATATTTTTATTTTCTCACTCATATTTTGTTTTCGATCCCTTCATGTTATTCTTTAACATACATATGTCCATACTTTGTTGAGTGATTTGAAGTCTGTGTATTGCTCTTCTATTAAGTGTTAAAATCTCAGATTCATAAGTAAAAACTAGAAATAAAACATTTGTTAAATATAGTCATATTTCCTTTTAATATTATTTCTCCCAAAAGCACTGTATTTCTATCCATTATTGTATCCATCTGCATTAATAATTTGACCAAGATATATGTAGTTATTAACTTCTAATTCATAATTATCAGTCTTTATTTTCTTTTGAGAAAATCTGTTGAACATTACTATAGTCTTTTTAGCATTTATCTCGAGTCCAATCTTTTTACTTTCATGTGATAACTCTTGCAACATTTCATGAAATTCTGAAGCATTATTTGCAAAAGCAAAACAATTGCATCATTTGTAAAATGATGATGACTTAAATAATCGCCATTTACATTTAATTCCTTAGCTTCCCATTTTGATGCACAAAATATTTTCTATTAAAACTTCTCAATGTTAGTCTATTTAATATAACTATAAATTTACTATGGCTGTTGCGTTTAGATCAGTATTTTTTTCAATGCTTTAATCACTAAGAAAAGCTTATAGAATCAAATTCCCTTTCATAATCCATAACTTCAAAATATAGTGGCAATTCATATTCATTGATTTTTATATAATTTCTCTCAATACTTGGATGTGCTCCACTATGATAAAACCACTTTTAAATTCTGCTTGTCCTTTTGGTTGGTTAAAATCCAAAATTCACTGTAGATGAGTTGCAATTATCTTGTTAAAATTTCTATATACAACTGATAAAAGACTAAGATGCCTCAATTTGTAATATCTTTTTATTACATTTAAGTTTCAATCTTACTACTGCCCATTTTTCAATCAGCTGGCACAATTTTATCATTTCGACATTTGGTATATAACTTTGCCAATAATTTTTCTAGTTTTTTAATCTACTTCTTTTACGATATCCATTATAAATTCCATCACTAACAGAAAGTTTTTTTATAGCTTTAATTGCATTCCTCACTTCTTCACCGAAGATGTAGTCATTATAGGGGATATTTTTCTTTTTTATTCTTTATTGTAATATAATTCTTCATAAAACTCTTTCACCCATTTTATGTTGTCATCTCACTTTTTTGTAATAATTACATTTTTTTTTTATTGTGGAAATAAGTTTTCTATCAATTCCAGAATGTTGTCTTACACTTTTAAGACTTTTATTCTCTTCAGTAGCTTTCCTCATTAATTTACAATTGTAAAAAGAAATTATTAAACTCAGGTGCTTATTATACATGTATATAATTTTAATGCGCAAATACGCGCACAACAACCGAGCTTCATCAAGATTAAATAACAATATATTATAAACTCAAAATAATTATAATATCTAAAGAATATTGCCCGAGCGCTTTCAAGAGAACTTAGCTCTCATAATCATGGGCAACAAAGAATAAGCATAGCGTGTTGGTATATGCTAAAATATGCTGATATATGTAAATTAGTTGAAAATAAATGTGTCAGCTCTAAATGATCCATTTCTTAGAGATTTTGTAACACGCATCTTACCTATTCATAGCCTTATCATCAATAGCAATAAAACATGCTTCTTTAACTTTTCTCTTAATGTCATTTCTCTCCCTGCAAACTATTCTTGCATTTTTAGGTTCACATGCATGACCAGCTGATTTCTGATGTATAGCAAATATTGAGTTGCAATTTGGGTCTACTTGGGCCTTATATAATATTTCATGTCCAGAAAATAACTGCATGGCGTCATACTATGGGGAAACGAAAGCAACTCTTTCTACAAGACTATCCCAGCATAGACGTTCTTACAATAAGGCCCAAGTAGACCCAAATTGCAACTCAATATTTGCTATACATCAGAAATCAGCTGGTCATGCATGTGAACCTAAAAATGCAAGAATAGTTTGCAGGGAGAGAAATGACATTAAGAGAAAAGTTAAAGAAGCATGTTTTATTGCTATTGATGATAAGGCTATGCATAGGAAAGATGCGTGTTACAAAATCTCTAAGAAATGGATCATTTAGAGCTGACGCATTTATTTTCAACTAATTTACATATATCAGCATATTTTAGCATATACCAACACGCTATGCTTATTCTTTGTTGCCCATGATTATGAGAGCTAAGTTCTCTTGAAAGCGCTCGGGCATTATTCTTTAGATATTATAATTATTTTGAGTTTATAATATATTGTTATTTAATCTTGATGAAGCTCGGTTGTTGTGCGCGTATTTGCGCATTAAAATTATATAATTTACAATTATATTTTCTTATATCATTATTAACTCTTTTTAATATCATTTTACAAAACTCTTGATATTCAATCCTTTTAAAGGATCATTTTTGTATATTTTCATATTCTTTTTTATATATTGTCGTCTGAATAAAAAAATTGCTGGTAAATTGTTGTTTGCATGTAGCAGCTGTCTTTGTTGCAGTTCTTAATACAATGATGTATAAATAATCAATTACTCTCAATATTGGAAATAACTTGAAGTGAGGCTACTACAATTTTATTTTCATTATTTGCCTTGAGCTAACAAGTTTCTCATCTGTCTAGAAAAGAAGTGACTGTCATCAAATTACACAACTTCTTGTTTAAATACCTTCAATCCAATCCAATTGTTGTTAAAGTTAAAAATGTACAGAGTAGAGTTATGCAACACTTTTTTCTGAAGAAATATTGTGTACATAAGTATCTAAATATTTCAATAAACAGTCTCGCTATTTTAAATTTGAAATAAGTTGAAACATTGTTAAATTTTGAAAGCTCTGTTTACCACAATTTTTATCTTATTATATTGCCACTTATGAAAAAATCTAAACAATCCTTGTAAAATTAATTAATTGAAGGGAGATTTGATCATCTTCAAAGATGGTTTAAAAGGGAATTCATCTGAAACACTTGTTTGAAAATTGTTTTGATTTTCCATCATGTGGCTATAATCAGTACTAATATCCTTACTTATTTGGAGAAAATATTGAGAAAATTAAATACAA
Organism: Epiperipatus broadwayi; assembly: GCA_028023455.1. Taxonomy (NCBI): domain Eukaryota; kingdom Metazoa; phylum Onychophora; class Udeonychophora; order Euonychophora; family Peripatidae; genus Epiperipatus; species Epiperipatus broadwayi. The sequence continues at coordinate 713,808 of JAQFVV010006467.1, read as the reverse complement.
CCATATTGTGTTTTTTAATGCAGAGCAGTTTTGTATAATAATCAAAGACGTCACAACCAGAAACGCAACTGTGGTACATTTAAATGGGGATATTTCTAAATGCACTCTACTGAATACTTAGATTTTTTATTCGTCACTGAGTGTATTATATTTATGAAAAATGAAATGCCTAATTCATTTTCCAATTCTTTATATCAGTGCAAGCTGTCTATATTTTTCTATGTCAGATGCAGTTAGTAGAGTGTCCGACTTGGATCGGAGATCCCATGATTTATTCTGACATTCGCATTTCTGACACTGTAACTTCTTATGTACTGCCAAGCAATAATGCCATTAGCATTTCATTTTAGAGTTAAAAATGTGATCAAATATCTCTGTATGTACAAAAAATACTGAAGATACTAAAGGGTTTCTTTTAATTGTTCATCATAATTTTTAAACATTATCAATTCCCTGTAAGATGAAAGTCTTTCTAAATTTATTTCAACTTCGTCGATGTGATGCATAGCCTCTCTTCCACATCATTCCAGAAAACTTTTTCTATTTCATTCGTTCATCTCGCATGTGGTCTCTTTCTATGTCTTTTATAGCTGTTGGCATCCGATTTATAATTTCAACTGTCCATCTATTATCATCTATTGTAATATATCTCCAGCTCCATTTCATTCTTGTATTTCTTTCAATGATGTCATTCATACCTATTCATTCTTTCACCTATATATTTCATTTTCAATTTATTATTATTCATAATTCTCCATGGTTCATTGAGTGATTTGAAGTCTGTATTGGTTTTTTGTTTAGTGTTCAAGTTTCAGATCCATAAACAAAAAGAAATGAGTAAAAGAATATTCTTACTTCAGTCTTCATCTTTTGCTGGCAAAAAGTAATTACATGAAAAAATTAATACTTTAAGCATTTTAACTACAATAATTCTTGACATTCTTTATTTCCTATTTTATCAACCAAGTCATTTTTCTATTGAGCTTCATGCTATTTATTGAATAAACTTCTATCAAGCTTTACGTGGCTGCAATATATTTATTTGTTTATAGTTATTTTATCAAGTTTAATAGCTATTTGTATTAGAAAGGTGGTCACAAAATGGAGCTGGAATGGAGTTTGGATTTTTTTACATTTCACTTATAAAAAGCTAAAACCTTCGAAAGCTTTAAACATGCTTATGTGACAGCCAATCAGATGTAATAATGACATCACATGGACCTCTCAATTCTCAAACACAAATCAGAACTATAAGAAAAAGATGGGACCCACCTTTTTCTATGCTTAAATTTATATATAAATAAGCCTGACTCAAGCATTTTGAACTAAGAGTGTGAAGCTTAAAATATCTTCACCTTTAATTCACTAAATATTGTATATAAATAAACAACGTGAAATATTTCGATTTACTACGAAGCAATTTTCAAATCTAATGAAATGATAGTACAATGTTATCTGCTTGTGCTTAATAAATTTGATATATTTACATTTGTTACTATCATTTCATTAGATTTGAAAATTGCTTCATAGTAAATCGACAGATTTAGTGTTGTTTATTTATATACAATATTTAGTGAATTAAAGGTGAAGGTATTTTAAGCTTCACACCCTTAGTTCGAAATGCTTGAGTCTGGCTTATTTATATATAAATGTAGGCATAGAAGAAGGTGGGTCCCATTTTTTTCTTATAGTTCTGACTTGTGTTTTAGAATTAAGAATTCCATGTGCAGTCACTATTATATCTGATTGGCTGTCACATAAGCATGTTTAAGGCGTATATGTTGAAGGTTTTAGCTTTCACGTTATTACAATGTTATCTGCTTGCGCTTAATAAATTTGATATATTCACTTATAAATAATTTATTTCTTTTATATTGGTCATGGAATTAATAATGTAATGTGGAATCCAATTCTTATTAAAGAAAATACATTGTAGTAACAATGTTTTAATGATCAATTTATTTATTAATGTTTTATAAATTGAGGTTGGATTGATTTTCTGTGCTTTTTATTTATCAGGCTATGTGTGAGATGATCGGTAACTTTTCTCAGATTTGATGTAAACTAAGGGTAACCTCACTCCAAATAGTTTTTTTTTTTTACATGATCAGATAATCTGCTGTTAAAAATTTGGAACTTGATTTGTTTGGTTAATAAAAGTATTAAATGTGTCATACAGATAAAAAGAGATAAGTGGGATTTTTTTATTTAAAGAATGTTCTAATGCAAAGTGCAATTCATACTTTGTGCTTCCTTAGTAAAGTAAGTTTACTTTCTTATCTCATGACATATTTGCAACTAAACTTATGTGTTTAATATTGTTTTTTTCTGTTTTATGTAGGTTCAAGACATGGGAAAAAAGATTCATTTCATTGTTTTTATATATGAACAATGACATTTGTTGAAGAGCATATCATTGAATATTTATATTTCAAATATTAAGAAATTGATTCAGATATAATCTAAACTTTCTCAGAAGTCATTATATACCTCTTCTAAAAATTGTAATACTTATAATGAAAAAAGTGTGATTGAAAAGAATTAATTTTTTTTATCAGATAATTTATGAAAATGGGAACCATGACAATTATAGAAATGAAATTATTGACTTACATGAATTTGCATTTACAGTTATATAACATGTACAGTCTGATAGGATGTGATATCAAATGCGTGGAAAACTTGCATTTATTTAAAAATAATTGCTATTTAAAAGAATCCAAAGAGATTTTAATTAACTAATTGCTAAAAAAAACACAATAGTAAAAGATAATTTCTGCTCATTATTGTCTTTCTAGTTTTAGATAAAAGCAATTATAATATTTTTATATTTAAAATGAGAATATGTTTTATTGACTATATAAATGTACATTCCTAAAACTTCAAGAACTGACTGCCTTATTAGAGAATAAAAATGTTTTCTAAGTAAAAACATTTGATTAGTGAAATACTTAAAACCATAAAAAGATTTTACTCGTTTTATCAATATTTGGGATATTACACAAAAAAAAATTATCATCATTATGAAAATATAATATCTGAAAAGGTGAGTTGAAGAATTGTCAATGAGATACTGTAAAAATCCCAAAAATAGCCACATAGAATATAAAAATAAAAAGGAATGAATAAATATACTTTTATGGACTATTAATATAAGACTTGGTAAAACTATGAAAAAATCTATTACAGAAGAAAATGTTTTTTTTTGCACTTTCTGTGAATTCAAAACTGTTTACAAGGGTTGTCTGAAAAGACATGAAAAAAGACATGTAGAAGCATCACCTTTTTACTGCATTCATTGTAAATTCAAGACTGACCAGGCTAAGTATTTAAAAAAACATGAAAGAATACATATCGGAGAAATGTTTTTTTTTTGCCCTTTGTGTGAATTCAAAACTGTTTACAAAGGTTCTCTGAAAAGACATGAAAGAAGACATATAGAAGACTCACCTTTTTACTGCATTCATTGTAAATTCAAAACTGACCAAGCAAAGTATTTAAAAAAACATGAAAGAATACATATCGGACAAAGGTCTTTTCATTGCAGTTTTTGTAAATTTAAAACGTGTGATAAATTCTACTTATGGAGACATGAAAAAATTCATACAGAAAAAATTTTTTGCTGTAGCTTGTGTGAGTATAAGGCTACACACAAGTATAAATTAAGAGTACATGAAAGAAGACATACAGGAGAGAAACTCTTTCACTGCCGCTTGTGTGAATTCAAAACAGCATACCAGGGCCAATTAAGAACACATGAAAGACGACATACAGGGGAACATCTTTTCTCCTGCAGTTTGTGTGAATTCAAGGCAGCATATAAGGAACAATTGAGAAGACATGAGAGAAAACATACAGGAGAAAAACCTTTCCACTGCACTCTGTGTCAGTTCAAGACTGCTTATGAAAAATATTTAAGGAAACATGAAAGGAGGCATACTATACAAAAATATTTTCAGTGTCCTTTATGTGAATTCAAAACCCAAAGTAAAAGCGGTTTTATAGTACATAAAAGAACACATACTGGAGAAAAGCATTTTCAATGCAGTTTATGTGAATTTAAGACTGCAAGTAAATCTCGCTTAACATTACATGAAAGAAGATGTACAGGTGAAAAACCGTTTCATTGTTCTTTCTGTGACTTGAAGATGGCTACTAATAGCAAATTAATATTGCATGAAAGAACACATACGGGAGAAAAACCTTTTCAATGTAGTTTGTGTGAATTTAAAACGGCAAATAACTATCGCTTGAGACGACATGAAAGAATACATGTAAGACATATACTTTTTCATTGCACTTTATGTGAATTTAAAACATGTTTTAAAAGTAATTTTAGGAGACATAAAAGAGAACATACAGGGGGGGAAGTGTTTCACTGCACTTTATGTAAATTCAGTACTTGTGATGTAAATGATTTTAAAACGCATAAAAGATCATCACATATACCAGGACAACTTTATCGGTGCAGTTTATGTACATTTGAAACTTTTGATGAAGATAGTTTTAAAATTCACGAAAATACACATGCAGAAAAAGAATCCTTTAATTGCACTTTGTATAAAAACAAAAGTCTTTTCCCCCCTAATATCTCAAAAAATACAACAGATAAGTCTTTAATTCTTAATCAATTATTTATCTGTCAAATGTGTGATTATAAAACAATTGTTAAAAGTGATTGGGAAAGTCATGAAAATGATCATTTTACTCATCAAGAGGTTTTAACAATTGCACTTCTATTATCTTGAGAGTTGTAATCCTCCTCCCCACCAATTTATGAAGAGTCATTGCAGTTTGCAAAAATATCTTTGCTTATTTGAACTATGATTTATTTTCACCTTTATATCAAATAATCAAAATAATACAATTATATGTTTGCTCTGGAAATACTTTCATATATTTGGGAAATATTCACTATTTCATGAAAAAATAGAACACAACTGCATTAAAATGGTATCTTTAAATGATTTAAAATGAACATTTTTTAACAATATTATATTTATTGTCTTTGAGGAATATTTCCATTCTTTGCAGACTAATATATCAGCACTGATTTTGGGTGTTTCAGCATTTGGAACTTTATAACATGCTGATTTCTTAACTTTGCTAGTCTGAGATCTCAGAGACAAGCAAGATATGATAAAATCCTATGCAAAGAAATTTTAGCTTTTTTATAGCTGCTTATTTTATCAATGGTTTTTGAAATACACTTTATAATTCAACATTCATCTATCATATTCATTCTTAACTGATCTGCACATTATTTTGCCTTTTATTTAATTCGTTTTAATATCCTTATTTACACTATTAATTATTTAAAATTTGCATATTAATCTAATTTTTAATGGAATACCAAATATACAGGATTAATTAAATTATTTTCTGTTTAATTTCTTGTTTCAGTTTTATTTTACCTCAAATTTTTTTTATTTTATTTAATTCATCTTATTTGTTTTAAATTGATTGTTTTTAATTTTAAAGAGAAATCTATATTCTAAAAGTTTCTTTTTTGTTGTTTTTTCTTTTTCTTTTATGCATATATATTTTGATATTTCTGTCCAGTTTAAGCACACTACAGTAGTCATAAATTGTAATTCCACAAACACACCTATATAGACTTATAGAATATTCATTAATTTAATATATATAATTTATTTTAACAATGAAGTGTGTTTATAGTTCTGGAAAAGATTGTTTTACAGTTGAAACTAAATTTTAAACAATACTTACATGAATATAAATACATATATGATAAAAAAAACCTTACTTAGCCTTTGAAAGGTGTTTATTGAAAATTGTTGGTGCTTAATATTCAGTATTCTAAAACAGTGCCAAATGGAAAATTTTATGATTACCATATATATTTGAGATTTCTCCTAAAAATTTAAAAAGAAAACCTGTACGCTGTTAGCATCCAACTGAGTGAATTAGAACTATGATTAGTGAACTATAAGGTAATCCAATTATAAGAAATAAACTAATATAACATGATTTCTTTTATAAACTATGATAATAAATGTGTTTTTTGTTTGTATATAGCATGAAACTATGTTCTACAGAAAAACCTTTCAGGGTATAGTATGTGATTTTTAAGACCTATAGTAAAATTTAGGTATGAAAACATGAAAGATTACACACTAGAGAAAAAGATTCACGAGCACTGTGAATTCAAGACTTTTGATAAAAATTATATGAAAAGTCATAATAGAACACATACAGAAGAAAATCCTTTTTAGTGCAATTTGGTATGAATTCAAGAATGAAGATCTAAATCATTTAATAACACCTGAAGAAACATTTATGAGATGAAAGAACACACACAGGAAAAAAATTTTGAATGTACTTTGTGTGAATTCAAGACTGCAGATAAAGGTGGTTAAAAAGACATGAATTCAATAAAGCACATAATGGATATTTAATAACATGAAAAAGTGCAACTAGAGAAAATCCTTTCCTCTGCATTTTTTATGATTTCAAGCCACAAAAACTTTTAACCAAACATGAAAAGAGATATAGGAGAAAAACATTTTTAAGAAGACAATGAATATATACATGAGGAATGCTTCCTATGCACTTGGTGTGAATTTCATAATACGTTTTAAAACTTCTTTCACAACTCGTACAAGAAACTATATGGGGAAATTTTTTTTATTGTTCTTTGTGTGAATTCAGTATTTGTAATAAAACTCATTTTAAAAGATATGAAAAAAACATATCAAGATAATGTTTCCAGTCCAATTTATGTGCATTTGAAACTGATGAAGATTGTTTTGAAATTTATGAAAGGACACATGTAAATAAAGAATCGTTTAATTATACTTTGTATAAAAGCAAAAGGCTTTTTATAATATCTTTAATTATTAATCAAATATATGATTACAAAGCAATTGTTTAAAGTAACAGAGAAAGTTATGAAAGTCAACATTTAATAATCAGGAGGTTTTAAAGATCGCTATTCTATTAATATCTTGAGAGCTGTTATCTTTTCCCCATCAGATAGTGAAAAATCACTGCTGTTGTAAAATTGTCTTTTTTGCCTATTCTAACAGATTCACTCCAGCCTATCAAAAACATTTCATTCCTTTCTCAATATGGTGACTATTCAATATTTTATGAATAAATGGAACCCAATAATGGATTAAAATATCTTAAATGATAATATATATCAAATAAAATAGCGATGTTATCTTAGCAGTTGAAGAATAATGGCTTTTTCCATTTGGATAGAATGTATTTATTCTATGAAGTTTTAATTTAACTTGCCTCATAATAATCATTTTTGCATAATGTTGGATACTGAATATTGTTAAGGCATGATAAAAGGCTGCTTTCAAAAACATTAGACTTGCAATCAAAAGAACCTTGCAGACTCGTAGAGGCAGTTTCCCATAAAATTCATGATTTCACAATATTTAGAGATAGAATCAATAATGCAAAGATTATAATGATAAGTAAAATCATATTATTTGTTTATAATAACTTTTTAGAAAGATTATGAATATAAATCTTTAGACCCATAAATTTTACAAAATTCATACTTGATATGCATCTTTATTGCATATAAGTAATAGCACTATTTTAGTGCAGTTTATGTTAATGTATTCCCAAATTAAAATACATATCCTACCTTTAATAAGTAAATATTTGTTGAATATTTATAGCTTATTTTTCTAAACTAGAAAAGTCTTATAAAGATTTCTAATACAATAAACAAACAAATTATATTAAAAACTTTTTCAGATTTTTTTTTGCAGGAAAGAAATGGATATTTTTGTTTGTTTTTGTTTAATCACTCGTGCCAAATATATGGATCCTTTCATCTCATTTTGATCCTAATGATTTATTTTTGTTCGAAATTTTTTTTTTTTTCAAATATTTATTGTATTATATAACATGAGATATATGTGAATGTATTATAATAGTTATTTGGTACGATTTTTTTTTTATTATTTCTAAAATGCACCATGATTTACACATTGGAATTAATGGGTGTTTGAATGGCCACTGACTGTGTTTTAACTAACTATGATGATCAGATTGGATATCCATTAACTTAAATACTCATACCAGCATATTTCCTATTATTTCTATAAAACAATTTCAATTAAGAGGATTTATTCCTTGTCATTATAGACATTTTATATTATATATATATATATATTGTGACCTTCTGGTTTGGCACCAGAAATATTTATTGTAATTGTAAAATAGTATATCAGTAACATCTGATATTATCTTATTTAAAAAAAAGAAATAATATGAAATTTTTAAATTTTTTTATTTATGACTTAAAACTATGATTAGAAGTATTTGTAGATGTAATTCAAAAGATTATTAGATGTTTAATATCTTACTTTAGTGTATAATCAATGATAGGATAGGGGGGTGGCTTGTCACAAAAGTAGTCAGTCTAGTTTGAGTTAATTCTAATGTGTTTTATTTCTTTACAAAGCAGTATTAAGATTTGTTTAGATGACTCTAGTTCATTTGCTTTTAATATTTTTTTCTATAGTATAAACAGTGAAATATGTTTAACTCATCATCATTAAAATATTCATTGTAATCATATCATTTTAGTATCTGTAGTACATTATTTGTAAATATTTATGTATGTCTATCATTATTCAACTTCATTTTTCATTTATATGCTTCATTAAACCATCAAATATATCTCACATCCAAATATTTAATTTCATAACTAATATTGTTAAAAACCAGCTTAATTACATTTTAAGTGAATTAATGAATTATTGGACTGGTGAATTATTAAACAATTATCCTGTAAAATATTTTATTTGTTAAAACAATTGTCATTAATTTTATTCTGTTACTTAAAAAAAATACAGAATATTTAATTCTTAGTTTAATTTACTATTTAATATTTTTTTTATTCAAAAGACAAAATAGCTTCTTGCATAAATTAAAACTTCAGTACAATGGGAGGAGTAGGTCTCTGTCTGGTGACCTTTGAGCTTTCAAATGGCCTTGGATTATTGGAAGAACAAAATGCTTAGGTAATGTTTTAAAATCTATAAAAGGGTGGATTACAATTCTATTGGGACTTCTGACTGCTGGCAAATTTTCTACTACTGGTTCATCTTCAATCCACTTTTAAACAAAGTTTAATAGTACAATTTTGTTTGTGATAAGATAAATTTTTCCAATATTCAAGTTGAAAGTATAAAAAAGTATTATTGGTTTCCAAATATGACGGAGTAAACAACCATACGAGGTACATTAATTTCTATTCTTCAGCTAACTATTTAAATTTTTAACTATTATTTAGGATGCATATATGTGTGTCTGTGCTATATATTATTTAAATTTAATTGCCAAAACTGAGGAAAGAAGGGAAATGCATAATAATATTTTTAATTTGCTTTATTTAAACTTTAAACCTAATTGTAAAGAGGAAAGAAGAATGTTTGTTTATTTTTCAAAATTATTTTTCTTAAAATTTAAGTATAGTATTAATGGAGCAACTGTATATGTTTATTATGTTGGAAAGTGTGTGAACTCTTTATTAAACATACCAAGAACTCTAAATAAGAAATCTGTGCTAGTTATAAAAGGAGAAGGATGCGTATGAATCATTTATTTTTATTGTCATTAGTATTGGAACATTTGCTTAATTATTTCTATTTGTGCCTATTTAAAAAAAAATAAGACTAAATGTGCAATTTAATGTATTGCTTAATATATCTATTTTTCCCAATTACTGTGAGAAATGAATTTATAAAATGGATAAAATTGAATATGACTTTCCTTTATTAATTGCTCTCCTCGTTTGCTGTGGAATTTCCCTATATAGAATATTGCCAACAAACGCATGTAAATTTGGATGAATATTATCAGTTAAATAATTATATGCGTTTATGAATGGCTCTGGAAAAACATGAAATAAGTGCTTAATATATCCCATGAATGAAATATGAATTATTACTTTATTTGCGTCGTGATAAAAATGTTTATTGCTTAATATAAAAAAATTCTCTTATATAATGTCAATAGTGATTTATTAGCTTTGCTAAAAAACGTTGAATATGCTATTCTGGATCCCAAATAATGTTATTTGTTTTCCTGCAGGAATGTGTTATATATTCGTCAGTATTTATATTTGTGCTAGTAATTATTATTATTGAAGATATGACCAAAGGATGTCATTTATAAACTGTAAATAAACTTTTCATTTTTACAACCAAGAAAAAGAAGAAAAAAAAAGAACTTTAGTTATTATTATTGTTATTTGGTATTTAGTAGATAGATAGTTTAAAGGTTGTTTTATTATTTCATTATTATATTTATTATTGTTTTCTACCAGAACGTCTCATTAAATGTGTAATATGGGAAAATATTATACAAGGTATTTATTATTATTTTAGTATAAGTTTTATCGTGCGCACGCATTATAAACCTACGTGTGTGGTAAAAAAGGGAGACGTCCATTTAATGTTGAAGGGGTTAACAATTCTTTTAAAAAAGAAGCTCGTTATATAACTTTTTTAGAGTATATCTATGCGTTTTCCAATAGATTAGAAAATAATTATTTTCAATAATTATTTAACCTAGAATATAAAGATTATTATTTATCTAAGCCAAACTTTTGCTTTAGATTTGTGCAAATGTAAATGCACTATAAAAAAGATTATTTTGTCTTAACTTGCCAATAGAAATTATTTTGCCTTGCTTTTAAAACCGTAATTAGTATGTTTCCAAGTTATAAATCTTGTATTTATCAGATATGAAATACTTATTCATTATCACGTTTAGAGATATTAATTAATCTTTTTACAAAAATTCTTTACCTACTGAGATTTGAAATTGTCTGTGTATTATTATGCTTGTATATGTGTGTCTTATTAAATTCGACTATAATAATGTTTGAATTAAAAGTAAAAATGATATAAAGTCTATCAGTTTCAGAGGAGGAGAATGGATCAATTGATTTGGAAAGATTAGAAATTTACTTAAGTAGGAATTTATTGTTCTTTATTATGCTTGAATAGAAAAGTATTTTTTGTGGCTATGTAGAGTGAAATTAGTTATGTTGTAGAGTATTTTATGAGATTGAGTAATCTCTCCTCTTTTGTTATTTGAATATTTGACATGGGTAGATTGCCTAGTATATTGTGTGGGATAGAGTAAACTCTCCCATTTTGTTTATTGAAGTATTTCTTAGGAGTAGATTGAATCCTCCAGTTTTGATATTATGAATTAGAGTATAGTAAGCCAAGTATTTTATCTCCCTGATTATTTGTTGATGAGATTCGTTCCCACCAGTTTATTTAATCTCAGAAGTTAGACTTGGGAGTTGTTGTAGTGTTATTTATATGATTCGAATTGTGAAAATCTTTTATCCCCATGTGCCTTAAGGAATGTTTTCATCTTATACTTATAGCCAAGTGCCAGATAATTTATTGATAAAAAGAAGAATAAAAAGCAGAATTGATTTTTTTACAAAACAGCTGTAGTAAAGTTAGTGATTAAAGCTTGATTGCCCATTGTCGTCATCCGTATTATGATTTATTACAAGTTCATAAGTAAAGCAATTGGATTGATTAGTGTTAATTATTTATTCTATGACAGACAGCATAATACAGACCCCATGCATAGAGTATTAATTTAAAAGATATGGAAAAATCCATCATTAATGTATAACTTTAATTATCATTACAAATCATTTTGTATTTATCATTTAAGTTTCATATCATCATTTTTCATAACACTCAATCATTATTGGAGTAAGCAAGCAAAAGAAAATAAAACATAGTTAATTAGTAGAATTATTTATTTCTATTTTGGCAAAATAAAACATATTTAATTAATAGAATTATTTACTTCATTTTTGCAAGGACAGAATATATTTAATTAATGGGGCTATTTATTTCCATTTTGCAAAGTATAGTTTGATATTGTTCTCATTTTATACTTATTCTTAGGTTCAAACCCCTTTATTTATTTTTAATTAATGTGCATTTGGAATAAAATGCCTAAAATCTTAGTCTTATATTATAATTGAATATAAATATTTAACCATATATTAGTTATCATAGACTTATCAACTAATTGATAATTTGAGAGTACTAAAAAAAAATAAGATATCGAATATAAAGGAAATTTTTGTAGTTTATTGTTTGAAGTTTAGAACTATCTTACTTCAGTTCCATATGTTTATCAGAAGTGACTGATAACTGAAAACCATTTTGCAATAAAATGTAAAGATTTTATTTTGGTTTATTATGTTAGTGTTAAAAATATAATGTGTTTCCATAAGTCTATCAAGATGCTTTGATAAATGAAATGTGCCAGATTTGAAAATTATATTGTATTATCTATTCTTATGAAAGTTTAACCATTGATGCTAAATACATCCAGAACTTGTACCAATTAGAAAGAAATTTAATGTTTGCTTAACTATTTTTTTTTTTGTTAATAAATATTTTATTATTCAAAATTGTATTCAGAATTCTTTTTTAACATACATTTGTATTTCATATTTCCACACATGCTCACAAATTTATTTTATTTAATGTGATATGATTGTATCTTATTTAATTTAATGATGAACATATTCAGACGTGATGATATTGATTTCCTTGATCCAAACACTGTATGAGATGTCAATTATTTACTGATTTTCTAAAAAGGTTTTATCATTTAGTAATTGTTTAGATGATGAATTGAAATCAAAATGTGCCCGATTTCTTTCATTATCTAACTGCCATTATTTAGTCAGAGTATTGCTTAATTTATATCATTATTTTCATAATAATAAATAGTAATTGTTGGGAGGTAGAGATTTGAGATTAAGCCATGTAATAAATTAATTCCCTGAGATATTCAATTTTAATTCAGATTAATTATTAAATTCAGTTAACTAGTTTAGATTGTTGTATAATTAAAAATCCAGTAATGTTAGGTTTATTTTATATTTATTTCCAACTTATTAGACAGTATAGTGATTAAACATTACATTTAGTTATTAATTTAAAGTTCTAATATGGTAGAGGTTGTTTAATGTATGTGGATGATGGGAGGAGGTGAAGTATAGACTATAACTTGTTAATTTTAGATGGTAGAATTTTACCAATTTAATTCTTATTTATTTTAGAATTTGATAGATGTTTTATTTCCTATTAATTATAATATTTTCTCCCACATCTAATGTACATTTTACACCTCATAGACCTCTGTATCCATCAATTGAGCTAAGCTAAGGCAAAACTTTATTTAAGAGCCTCATAAGTAATTTTAGGATAGAGTTAGATCAATAGTTTATTCTATGGTTCATAGAATTGGCGCCCGCGGGCATTTGTTAGTGATGAGGACCATTAGTAAGAATGGATTTCCATTCTTGCTATTAAAAGGTGTGAAGGTTGCCTTGACAGCAGTTACAAATATTGGTTGCTATATTTACTGTGAATGTTTAGGTGGTTATTGGCTGGAAACTAATTATATATATATACAGGGTGCACGTAAAGTCTATGTGCAATTTAAAAAATTTATAACTTTATTAGTATTTGTGATAGAAAAAAAATCTGTAAAAAGTATTAGAAAGATTAATGTACCTAGTTTTAAGTAAAATTATTTCGTAACTCTTCAACACAATAATTTAATAATTTTTCGAAACTTTAAAAATACTTTTTTTTCAGAATTACGTGACCCATGGCTTTAACTGAAGAAAAAGTAAACTGTGTCCTTTGGCTGGCTGAACTGAAATTACTGTTGCTGTACAAAGAAAGTTTAGAACTGAATACAGTAAAGAGCCACCTCATAGGAATTCTATTGCCAAATGGATGAAAAAATTCAAAGAGACAGGCCATGATAAGCCACAGTCTGGTAGGTCACATGTCAGAAAAGAAAGTATAGCAACCATAGAATAATCCTTTAAGGTAAGAAAATCATTAAGATGAGTATCACTAGAGCTGAGGCTTTCAAAGTCCACAAGATTCTGCGGAAAAGACTTCACATGAAACTTTATAAAATTCAACTGCATCAAATGTCAGAAGGGAACTATCATGCATGGATAACTTTCTGCCATCAGTTCAAAGAAAAACTTGGCAATGATAGTGCATTTGTGAGTAGTTTAATATTCTCTGATGAAGCAACATTTCTTATTAGTGGCAAAATCAACAGGCATAATTGCCAGATTGGGGGGAACTGAAAACTCAAATGAAACTGTTGAATGTGAAAGAGATTCTCTAAAATTAATGTGTGGTGTACTTAGGGCAAAAATCAAATTGTAGGGCCATTCTTTTTTGAAGGTTGTTACTAATAGTGACATCTACTTAGATATATTGCAGAATTACTTTATTCCTCAGCTTGAACAATTAGGATTAAAAGATGAAAGAGTATGTCAACAAGATGGAGCACTTAGCTCTGTGCATTAGACAGTTTCTAAACCAGAAATTTCCCAAATGATGGATTGGAAGAAGTGGACCATTTTCTTGGCCTCCATGTTCACCAGACTTGATTCCATTAGATTTTTTTTTTATGGTGACATGTGAAAACAATAATAGTGTATGCAACCAAACCTCGATTGTTAGAAGACTTGAAAGCTAAAATAACTAATGCGATTTCAGGCATTACTGTAAATCATTTGGCAAATGTTTTTAGAGAACTACAAAATCGTATTACCCTTTGTATTACTAATGATGGTGGACATGTGAAAACTTAGTAAAATACAATAAAACAACAAAAATGTATAGATTTTTTTATTTCCAGTAGATTCTAATTAATTCCTCTATCATAAATACTTATAAAATTATAAAAAATTTAAATGGCACCATGGTCTTTATGGACATCCTGTATATAATAGGTCTGTTCTACTGCAGATTCAAGCACCATCCCTATAATCATGTACATTTAATGTCAATTCAACACCTCTGAGCATCCACCATTGACTCACATGGAAATGTTTCAGGAGATAATCAATAAGTCTTACACATTTCCTAATTATTTTTCTTCACATTTTGTGTGTTTCGAGATCTTTACTTGAATTCATATATTGATTTTTGATTTCACACGATTCATTTTTTTTGCTACAGAGATGAAGGTGGTAAATATATTTTCTCTCTACATATATAATTCAAGCAAATACATCTTTACTTGGATTATATTTGGCTTAATATCAACATTATCATGCGCTTACTCATTTGTTTCAAAGAGCATTTCTCTTTACCATATTATAAGAGCCAGCTATTATCAGCTTGAATAATCTTCTGATTGGTTACTAGCTTTTATCTTCATTAGTGAAGACTAAAATTCAAAGCTGGAAGTAATTTATTTATGTACTTGGAAATTTCTTTTTACACTTATTTAAACAAAAAAATTCAAAGAACCTGAAGGTTTTGAACACAGATTAATTAACTTGCTTTGTTCTATAAATTGGCACCAAAGCAATTTATATTTTTTTAAATACCTCACATATATGAGAATTGTAGACATTTTCTTTCAGTTCACTGGAAAGGTTATCAATATCACATAATTAATTTTCTTACATAATTCCAAAAGTTCCAGCTTTAAATCCTTGTACTCACTAATGAACAAAAATAAATGATAAACATATGGTGACCTTGATAGGTTGTTCCTCACTTTGAAGCTCAAAAAAGACATGAGGGGAAACAGAAAATCAATCGACTAAATCTCAATTTGGCATATATATAGGAAGATTGGACACCCATTACAGCATTCATAAGTGCCCCAAAGATTATGTTGTTAAAAAATTTGCTACTATGTATCTATCAATAATTTTATTCATTAGTAATGATCTTCACAATTCATCATTTTTGTAGCTTTTCTTGTATTTCTCAGATGCTCATTAATGCTTCTCATAAAATAACTCAACTTTTTATCCATTTTCTTTAAATATTAATTATTTTAGTAGTCATTAATTTTTCTAATTCAAAAATAAATCTAGTACAATTTTTTAAAATTATAAATTTTAAATATATTCATATTATCTCGTCATTCTTTACTTCATGTAATTCAGCCATATTCAACTCTGCAAACCACTGGCCTTGTAGCCTGCCAAGATTTTATGTGTGACCCAACAAATGACTGATGGTTAAGCAGATGCTGATGAAACATATCTGCCTACCCACTCCTTGTTTTGCAATGAACATTTGCAATGCCATAACAAGTATAGTATTATTTTATAACGTATGCATTTTGATGACATTTGGTTTAAGTTAAGTGTACGTATTCAAGATCAGGCATAAACATGCGGGGCATCTCATGCTTGAAAAATCTCATATGTTTGAGATCCAAATTTTAAATCAGGTTTTTTGATTTGATTTGCCTATATATAAAAAAGTACTTGATTCTTATAGGTTGACCAATTTTCAGAGTGGGCCTTTTTAAAGGAGCCAATTTTAGTCATTTTGATTTTTTCTCTTTCGAGAGGAAAAAAATTTCAATTATTCCTTATTAACAAATAATCATTGTTATTTTTTATTGATATGCTAATAATGGTAGCCAATAAACATCACATGATCACCATTTCTTATAACTGCTGTTAAAACAGGCAAAACTCTCTATACATATTGCCACACTCTAGCTTGCTGTGTGCCAATACATATAGAGTTTGCCTGTTCTAATAATGTTAGCTATCAATTTTTTAATTTTATAGATCTAAACAACCCATAAGGGTGAAGAACCTACTTTTATTGTTAACAAGTAATCACATTTGATTTTGAATTTTTTTTATTGATGCACTAGTAGCGTTAGCTATCAATTTTTTAATTTTACCAATCTAAACAACCCACAGGTGGAAGAACCTCCCTTTTAATCTTGAATAGCTTCTCTTCTTTTTTCCTTCTTTATTTTTGTTTTTCTAATATATAAAGTGTAAAAAGAGTGGAATGTGGTTATTATATGTTAACTTCCCTTTTAGTAACCATTCATGTTTAATTTTGATTTTTTTTTTTATTAACCCATTAATAATATTAGTTGCCATTATCCTGTCATAACTACACTAAATCTATTGTGTTTTATATGTGAATTAATATAAACACAGGTGCATAAAATAGGTTTAAAATATTTATTAATATAAAACAAATATACAATTACATATATATTCTATATATATAATTGTTATACTTCTGCTTGCTAACATTGCCAAGATATAACTTCAAGTTGCTGTACAACTATAGAAAGGTGGAACTTTGGGTGTCTTTATAAATTTTCGTATCAATTGCAGCTTTTCCACGACCGACTACCTCATGTTTCAGTTGTAGATTCTAGAATTCTGTCCTGAATGTATATTTGCCTCATAGCATTAACCAGTTGTCTGACTTTCCCTCTAAATGGATTGACTATTTATGGCCAGATCCTCAGCTGTGATGAGAGCAATTGGATTCACTGAGCAGCACTATCTATTGGCCCATTTTTGCCATTGGGCATGTGCTATTTATTTGTATATACATTAGAAAATGGTGATGAATGCTTGTTGTAATCAAAATAAGATTGAATCTGGACTCGTCCATTATTTGAAGGCAAGATGAAATATGATATATGTGATTTGAAAAACATGGTTGTTTTGTAATGTACTATTTTATATAAAATTATAATTTAAACATCCAGAATAGCACCTGCAAACAACAAACAAAAAATATCTGATGAAAATAGATTGTTTTAAGATAACTGGGAAGAGGAATATTTTGTTATATTAAATAAAAAAGGTTCAGTAGTGTGTTTTCCTGAAGGTTTATGATAATGGTGTTTTAGTTGTATTTATATATTGGACTATTTCCAACATCTAATATGAGTATTGAATGTCTTTAGAAAAAGTTAACTTTATTTAAATATTCCAAATACAAGCAACTATTAGTAACAGCACACAGGTTAGTATATGCATAACATTTTGAGAGGTATTCTTCCCTCTTCTTCAGGTGTTGTTGGCCTGACCAGTGACAATACTAGCATGGGAATCAAACCTGGACCCTTAGATTTTTGCATATTGAATTTTAATGTAACACATGGCTCGGTTAGTGCATTACCTTAAAATTCTGTACTCAAAAATCTAAGGATCCAGGTTCGATTTTCATGCTATTGCTGTCATTGGTCAGGCCAGCAACACTTGAAGAAGAAAGGAGAATAATATCTCTCGAAATGTGCATATGCTAACCTGTATGCTATTACTAAAAGATGCATGTATTTGGAATATTTAAATAAAGTTAGATTTTTCTAAAGAAGTTCAGCAATGTGTTTGATTTATCTAAAAAATATCGTTTAAAAATATATATATATATTGATGATTATTATGCCATGAAACATAAATTGTTTGATGACACTTTTGTTCATAGGTTTTTAATAAAAAAGAAAATTAGCTTTCTTCAAGAAATCATTGCACCAACAAGTGTTATGTCAGTGATGATCTCACAAAAAGCAACAGTGGCACGAACGTCATAAGATGCTTCCAATATATTATTTGATACATTTAACAATAAAAAGCAAATATTGTAAATTAAGAAACTATAATTCTCGAATTCTAACTGCATTTGATGCATAGAAGATATTGCAAAACATATAGAAGATTTGAAAAATTCCAAGTATTTTAGATTGGCTGTTGATTCCAGTACTATATTTCAGCAATATCATAATGTGCCATTTTTCTTGAACATTGTACTAAATGGAATTCAATTCATGAAGATTTTTTTGAAATTTTTTTCTATGAAGAATCAAACTGGAGGTAGTGATTTTTTTGATAACATTAGTACTTTTATGAAGAATAATATTGAAATAAAATAAATCGTTTCCATGTGTACAGATGGATGTCCTTTGATGATTGAATCCTAAAAGGGAATATTCCCCTATTAAAAAAGAAATACAATTTAACAAGTCTTATTAAAAATTTCACTGTTTACTTCTTCAGAAAGCTTGGGAGCACATACAACCATAAAAGTAGTTGCTGTGATGAAAACTGTCGTAAATATTGTGAATTATATTTGAACCCAAGAATTCGCCCACTGAAAATTTAAAAATCTTTTGGAAATAAGAATTATGGCAATATACTTTTGCATACTTTGGTGTGATGGCTAAGCAGAGGTAAGCTTTTGGCTCACTTTTATTACGGCATGAAATTATTTCATTCTTACAAGAAAACAATAGTTTATAAAGAACTTGACAATGATGGATAGTGGTGTCTTTTAGGTTTTTTTATGTAACATCACAGAAAAACTTTGTGATCTGAATATTTATTTACAAGTTGAAAATAAAATTACTTTGCAAATTGTGAATAAAGTATGTATGTTTGATGAAAAACTAAGTATTTATTATCAAGAGATGAAAAACTAAATAGTACACTATTTCCTAGCATTAATAAAATATGAGCAAGATGATATTGATATTTCTTCAGAAATCTATAGCATAATTTCAAATTATTTAGCTGCCTTATAAAAACATTAAGAATTGTCTCATATTAATCCTTGGCACTTGGAAATAGCAACTATGACACACTTAGCTGCATTTGGGCATGATTATGTTAGGCTATTTGACAAATTTGTTGAATTTTAAAATGACATGAATTTGGAGGTCATTTCTAAAGATAATAGGTGGGAAGGGAGTATATGGAATTTTGGAAATTAGCACCTGAAAAATATAAAACTCAAAAAGTGTGCACAAATGTTGCTCATGTTGTTCGCATTGACATATCTTTGTAAATCATCCTAATTGAAAATGAAATATACAAAGAATGTATATAGAAAAATGCTTACTGATTTATATCTTGATATATTAAGAGTAGCATGTTGCACTTATAAAAACCTGATTTATTTAAAATTGTTAAAAGTTTGGGTCACGATCAAAAGTTGCATTAATATTTAAATATAGGATCAAGTAAAGGTTTTTATGTTTTATTAATCTGTTAATTATAAGATATGGTACAGTGGTCTACAGCAGATAACATACAAGAACTGGAAAGTCTGACATTTTTTCACATAATACCAACTGTTTGCCGACTGTAGCAAGCAAATGTATGTGGCTCCCGGGGAAAAAAAGAGTTGAGTTATGACTGATCTAATCAATTTATTTATTTTATGACTAACATTAATACGCTAACATAGGAAACGATTACATATTCTATTAGATAAATAAACAATTTGCTGAGTATTGCTTTCAACGAGATATATAATCATTGCATTTCAGCTTGGCAGTACAACTGGTGTTAATACTGAAGAAAACGCATTCTTGATCTTTAAATATTTACAGATTTCATTTGCTCAAATGTCATCCAAATTTATTACTTACTTCCAAACTAATCATAATTTAATTTGTATTTTAATAGAAAAATTCTAATGCCACCACAATAATCTCGTAATTTTAATTGTTAATGTTTTTACATCCATTAATTTTCACGGACATGCAATCTTTTTTAATTAAATGTAAAATACATCATTTTTATTGAATAAAATTTTATTATCTTCGGATTTATACATTAATTTCATATTTTACGAATTGCATTTTTAAAAATAAAATCACATGTTAACATATGTTTTTTTTTTCTGAATATTTCGACAATATTTGACAATAAATTTTCGTTTTCCTTTATCCTTTCTACTTCAAAGTGTTTTTGCAATCCATAAGCAGCCTTTCAGTTTATTCTTTATTAAATCTTACTATGCATGCAAGAAGGTGTAAAATTCTTATACTTCACAAAAGTGAGTTTTTTCCTTATTGACATCATAATGTTAAAATCATTTGAAATTTATATGAATTATAAATTATAAAACAATTATGATTTTAACTATTATAAATTCAATTGAATTATATCTATTATTGTAAACACTTTCTATTCATTTCTATACTATTATATTTAAAATTGAACCAATCTGCTTATTTTCTAACATTTAAATTTGTTTTATATTCTTGCATTTTCAATTCTTTCATATATTTTAAGTTGAACTATTTGATCACAGCATTTTATATTAATCTGTGCGTTATCGTTAACAGATGTTACTCTTAGGAAAAGTATAAATGAAGTTTGCATTTTTAAAAAAAATATTTAACAATTTAATTAGATGACAGACATCATCCAACGTAAAATTATAAATAAAATGCTGTCATCATAAGCCTTCATATAAATATTCACGAGTTTGACTTTAATTATTCATTAGACAATTCATAAGAAGAATTTTTTAATTGAAAATTTTAAATATGTGACATGATCCAAATAAATTTATAAGTTTTCAACATAAGCTAAATTTAAAAGCTGATTCAGGATTTCTTTAGAATTAGGGATCCTTATACAGAATTTACTGGAGTCTTATTTTTAAGAGATTATGAAATAGAAATTAAACACACCCCATAATCAATTTTAAAGAAATTTAAATTACTTAATTAAAATAAGATTGAACATGGGAGTTGCTGCCTGAAGAAAAAATAATTAAATAAATTTATAATTACAATTTTACTTTATGAAAATAATTACATTCTAAGTTCAAGCTTTAAATTAAAATTGGTTCATTAATTATTAAAAATATAAAGAAATTAAATATTTCTGCAAAATGTATTAATAAAAATGTATGTGTATATGGTGTGGAAGGAATTTGAGTGATTGATTGTATAATTTTGGAGATAAATAATATGACT
The DNA here is from genome assembly GCA_028023455.1 of Epiperipatus broadwayi. Classification (NCBI taxonomy): domain Eukaryota; kingdom Metazoa; phylum Onychophora; class Udeonychophora; order Euonychophora; family Peripatidae; genus Epiperipatus; species Epiperipatus broadwayi. The sequence goes on along the minus strand of JAQFVV010006467.1, from coordinate 692,220 downwards.
ACTTTGATATGGAATAATGGAAATTTATTAATTTGTGAAAAGGTTACCTTTTAAACAGTTTCAATTAGTAATGATATTACAGTTTCATGATTCAATGGTCTTGGTTGGAAAGTGACGTGAATAGAGTCATGAATAAAGATGAAGATAACGGAGAGATGCAGAGCACGGTAACTAATTAAGCTTATTATAATGGTTATCATTAGTATTAATGTGCAAAATTTCTTAAGTACATCCTACTTATAAAATATAGAGCATGTTCTAGAAAAGATTGAGTTTGAACTCAACATTATTCAGTTTCTGCTTTCTGTATGAATTTCATGGCATCCAGTGAATGAAAGAATTTGAGTGACTGTTATGTATAGCTTTTAATATTGAGTTTCCTTAACCTTTAATCTCATTAAACATCAATACTTGCAATGTCTCTATAATAGTTATTGTAATAAGATTTATTATCTAATCGGCAGATGCAATCCAGCCAAAATATTGGTACATTAGACGGTTAGTCGTGCATGAATGATTCTTGATATAAAAAAAAAAAGAAAATGAAATACTTGATGATGAATTATGACTTATATGTTGAAATATTATTTTTTCTCTATTTCTGCCATTGCATTAAACCAAAAATGAAACTAAACCAAATAAAAAATCAAATTAGCATTTTTAATATATTGATCCAGTCTTTTTGCGGTGATTTCTCAGTATATGTAATGGATCTTTTATGCCATTCTGATCAGAAGGTTACAGAAACTTCTGTATTTAAATTGATAGGAATAAAATTATCATAAATATTTTAAAATTATTTCTTATGCATATTACTTATTTTGCTTCTACATAATTTATGCATAAATAACCACTAAAAAAGCTGAATTAGATTTGCTTCATTTCTTTTCAAGCAATTTTTTTTGCTTACGTAATCATATGACAATTAAAAATACAATGCAAGATATCTAATTCAATCCACTTTATCTGGATTACTCTTTGTTACAGATTAAAACAGGTAGTCATTAAATAAAAGTTACAAATTTTTTATCATTAAAAAAAAATAATGAATGCAATAACTCATGGAAACATATGAAATATTTTCTTAAGTTGTGATGATATTTGCCACTAATTTACCAGTAAATATTAAATGTAAAAAGAAATGGAGATATAAAGTATTGTGGAAAATTTATTATTGAAAGATTTAGGGACGAGTTAATAAAAGCCAGATATAATAAAAGATCAATCAACAAGATAATCAGAGGTTTTAAAGATTCTCCCAATCTTGCTGACAGGCAGAATAGAAACAGAATCTTGTTGCCATACGCTAAAAACATACAAATCTATAAACAATTTTCTTCAATGATTTTAGCATATGTTATTGATCCCCTCCCAATTTCAATAGATGCATCAATAACACCAAGGATCAACTCCCTCCACTATACACACAGCAGGCCGTGTATAAAATAGCTTGCCCACAAAACACCTGTCACGCTTCATATTATGAGGAGTCCAAAGCTTCTGTCCACACAAGATTGTCACAACATAAATACGCATACTATAAGGCACTTGCCAACCCTTCCATTTTCATGCAGCACAAAGCTACAATAGGCCACCCTTGCATCCCAGATAACTCGTGTGATGTGCAGTGAGCAACACGAGATGAGAAAAATCAAACAGGCCTACTTCATTAATTCGGATACTAACTCAATGAATAAAAGAGATACGTTTTATGCCATCTCTAAGAAATGGCATATCTGATTTGCATAATTTTGCATCTTTTAAGTTTAAGCAATCAGCATCAGAAGTGTCTTCAAAAGCGCTAGTTATAGTAAAGGAAATAAAGTTGAATTGTCGAAGCGTTAGAATTAAGTGTGGAGATATTATCGCAAAATATCAGAACATTACATATATATACCACACACATTTAATAGTTATATTAATAAGCATAATTGTGTTTTTTATTCAATAACCTAAAACCCAGTTTCAAAGTAAATCTAAAATTTTTTCTGCTTATTCTTAAACTTTAGTAAATTCAGAGGTTTTAAAAATTAACCCTCCTCATATTTATTTTTGTTCCTACATTACATGTTGATACATGCTTAACATGAGATCATGTGTGATGCTTAGGCTCAGCGGATGAAAGATAGTAGAATGACCTTTAGATATGAAGGGCAACAATAAATAAGAAATAGTGTCTAACCAAGAGTTCTTGCTGACTTGTAAGAGAAAATGCTTTATCAAAGAATGATATTTTTGATACAAAAACAGGCCCTCTTTTCCATTTTTAATCACTTAAGTTATTATAGGACTTAATTATTGTGTATCTTTCATGGCATTGGATATTATCTGATACTAATTATGATAATGAGATTTTGTGTTTCTGCTATAACATTTCCATCCTTTAAACATATTATATGCATAGCATTTTTAAATCAAAATTTCATATTTTTTTTAGCTCGAGCCCTCAAAAATAAAGAAAGCAGTAATGGGAACAGCAGACTCATGAAGAGTTGCTCTTCTTCAGATCCATTTTTACTTACAAATTAAAAATCAAAGTAAAAGTGGATCTGAAGAAGACTGCAGGAGTCTAAATTTAAGATTGTGTATGCATATACATACAATAAAAGGTTTTTGCCCAAATGTGTTCAAAGTACAGTGGATAAACGGCATCTATGATGACTTCTTATGATACAATTATTTTATGTACTCATTTAAATTTGGAAAAAGATATTCAGCTTAGTAAAGTCAAAACAGTCCTGACGAAATACCTGGAAAAAATTTAAAACATGAGAGTAATGTTAGATTCAAAAATATTGGACATTTTTTAGCAATATGTGAAAACCATGAAGTTGTGCTGCCTGGTCTTAAGTCTACTTCTATTTCATTGTTTGAAAATATAAAAGAATAGACAAAATTGCAGTATTATCATAAAATATCCTTATTACTCATAATAGCAAAGGTACCTTCAGAGATTTTGATATATAAGTTGCTTCTGGTCATAGAAAATTACCAGAAATTCATTGTAAATTTTAGAAAATCAAGAAACACTATAAATGTGGTTTTTCTTGCCAGGCAAAGTAAGATAACTGACAAGAAAAGAATGATATATATTGTAACGGTTCGTATATATGTATTGTGTAGGTGTGTGTATATACGAGTTACATGATTCACCTACTTTAACTTTACAAAATAACACCAAATAAAATCAATATTTTCATAAAAATGTAAGAGAAGGTTAGACTAGAAAAGAAAGATATTGGAGATAAGTTAAAATAAAAAGAAATTATAACTTGTCTTTCTTTTGTGGCTTTATTTTAAATAATGTCTGAAAATATTTTATTAAAGAATAATTTTTTTTAATTAAAAGAAAAAATTCTGTAATTAGAAAAAAGTTATGATTAATTAAAACCACTGAAAACAAATTAATCAGTTTCTGAGATTAAAACTTCAGCAACTGATTACAAACAACGAAAGGTAATCTTGACAAAATTAATTAAGATGTTTTTTTGATTAGTAGTAAAATTTTGATTAAAGGTTAGAAATGTTGATAGTGTGATTAAAGTAGGGCTAGGGGTGCGGACTATTTTGAGGGAGTAAAAAAGAGAAAGGAGCAGAAAGGAAATAATCAAAATCTACAAGCAGCATGGCAAAATTATTCTTTCATGACAAGGCCAAGAGAAACATGAGTGGCTAAACACAAAGCTGTGTTCATCCATTTTTTCACCGCTCATCCTCTGGCTACCATTTGCAGAATGCTAGAGATATTTGACTGACCTGCCTGCCATTCACATTTCAACCCAACATGCTAAACCAAGGAAACCTTCACCGTATGGTGCAGATAACAAAAAAAGCTTCATTCATCATAAAATAATAATAAATGCGTACCATGAATATTTCCGGACTAAAATGGGTGATCACGCAGACTCATACATAATCAATGGAATCCATGCTGCTCATCCAGAAAACCTAGGTAAATCATTTTATTGCTGCTATAAAATAATAAGAAAATTCCTTAATACTAGTTTTGCAATGCTAAATAATGAACTTAATTATAGAACTATCAACTTTTAAGTAGGACTTTAGCTATCAATATTTATCCATAGTTATTGAGTGCTAGATATTTGATTTTATGTGTATTTGATTGTTTTATGTGTTATTTATTATTAGTTAAGCAATAAATGTGTTTATAAAATTCATTGTTGTTGTTTTTCGTCTCTCTTAGTTATAGAAAATGTGTTGCCGATCTCATGTTAAGAACTAGCCAGGGATCAAGTGCTTGAAACATGGTTTAAGCATTTCATGGGTTCCAATTTTAGTATTTGGATGGTGCCCATGGATTTAAACCCCTTACAAATATTCCCATGAGATGTTTCACATTTCATGCAGCCGGAGAGTTACTTCGGACTGGAAAGGTGACTGTCGATTTAATATTTTTATTAAGTCTCGGTCTGACTGGGGGTATGATTGATATGTAAATATTAATCATATTTACTCCACTGCTCGAGTAACGGAACTCTCCAAAATCATGTTAAATTGTAATTGACTAGATTTTAATAAAGTTATTAAAATTTAAAAGATTAAAATAATTTCAAAATGTATAATTGAAAATATTATTGTAACTAAGAATGTAAAGTTGATATATATAGATTTACAGAGTGAGGATAAGGGTTCCTGTTAAAATATATATTGGTTTATTGCTACAAATGGAAAATCTGAGATATTTGAAATAAAAAAGTGTTGCATACTTGGTCCAATATTGTTTCCAATTTTATAAGTGATCTGTAGAAATGTTTGTAGGCTGCAGAATGAATCAGAAATTAAAATATGATATAGGTTTGACAATAGAATTTTTAGTCTGAATTAATTAATAAAAGTGAACTTTGATTCTGGATTTATAATATGCAGATAATTGTACAACTATGGTAATTGCAATGATAATTTAGAGAATATGCTTGATGTTTCAAATGTAACATATAAATGCTTGAGTTTTTTGAACCCTAATTAATAAACTAAAGTTCTTTATTAGCCAATCATATAGGAGAAACATGTTCACAAGCTTTTTGATTGGATAATTATCATCATGAGAATGTAAACCGGCTTAAAATGTCTTTATAATTTTAGAAGTAGAAAGACGAAGTTGGATTTTGAAGTCCAATGTAGATTAATATATTGCTTCTTTAAAAATTAAAAGATGGACGACTTCATCACAGGGAAATAACTACCGTAACTACATTTTATCTAATTTATTGTATTTTAGTACACTGTACAGGCTTACACACACCAGCACGTATATATTGTAATATATATGGGATTCAAACTCAGACTTTTACACAACTCTCCATGCCATCTCATATTGCTGACCCACCTGATCACACACATGTTGACAAGATAAATAATCAGAAATATACGTATTTCATGCTAAACCAGCAATCATCAGTTGGTCCAGATTACTATCTCCACACATATATACAATCAGGTGAAGATTGGCTATCTTAATATAAAGCTGAGCACTGATTGTATATATGTGTGGAGATAGTAATCTGGACCAACTGACGATTGCTGATTTAGCATGAAATAAGTATATTGGTGATTATTTATCTTTTCAACATGTGTGTGATCAGGCGGGTCAGCAATATGAGATGGCATGGAGAGTTGAGGGTCATGTGAAAGTCTGAGTTCGAATCCCATATATACTAATTTACTGTATGAAAATAAAACTTTGGCACCTCATCAGTGCACTATAAAAGCATTAGAAAAGTTTCATGTAAGGATGATGCATAAAGATTCAAAAATACAGTGGCAATATCATAAAATCAAGCAATACATTGTTCAGTTTTTTGGATAAAAATAAAGTTCTGGAATAAAACAAAACAAAACCTAATTCATTTTAAATTTACAATTATAATTTATGAAATCTAACAATTTTTTTGTTTACATAAATCATTTTTTGATCATTTTTATCTCTTTTTTTCTTAACAAAATATTGCATTTACATATATATATATATATAGTTATACAATTTTGCATAATCAAAAAAAAAAAAATTTTTTTTTAATAATTACAACTTTAGTTCAATTTTCATATAAAGTAATTTCATTTCAATAATAAGTTATGAAGTATTCTGGGCAAGCTTGAGAAGAATCAAAAATGACAAATACAGTCGGATCAATCATTTTGTCTACACAGCTATCATATAATTGATATGTCATGGTATCATGAGGTGGTCCGTTATAACATGGATTGCCAGTAGTATAATTTCCAACTAAAACATTTGCAAGAAACATTCTTTTAATACCTCCAGTATCCACACTATAATGATCGGAATATTTAGCATACTTGGCAAAGTATATTCCTTTCCCATATTTGTTTCCAGTTCCTTTACCACTGAGACTCAAATCAAATCCTTGATGACATATACTACTAATATTTTCAAATGCTGTACCGTGAAAAAGACGTTTTTCAAATATATATCCACCATTTAATCTTTTCATCTCAATTTTCTTCCTAAAAATAAAATAATTGAAATATCTCTGACACACACACACATATATATGCAAACACACATTTTAAGAAAGTAAGCCATCTCTATTAAAATGAAAATGTTTTTTTACCCTGGAAGAAATCGAGATATTTGAAATGCCTTATATTAAAAATTAATACAAGTTGTTCATCTGCAACATCACCATTCCCATCATCATCATTTTACTTTTTATTTACACAATATAAAAAAATAGCTCTAAACAAGAACAGGTTTGTGAGAGATGTTATTTATAGTGGCTACCACATTCCAACTAATTACAATAATCAAAATATACATTAATCATGTGCAAAATATATAGTGCATAAGTTTATAAAGGTTAATGCAAGTTTCTTCCCACCCCCACCACTCCCAAAAAATCAAAAACAATAATGCAATATGATAAGTTGCAAATATCCAATAAATTCCAACATTAATTACAAAAAAAAAAACCCAGAATATGCATGTATATTAATATGAAAAACATGCAGTAAATAAATTCACAAAGATTAATTCAATAATAAATAAAAATTTTCTTGCAATATAATAACCAAAATTTCAATGATAAAAAATGAAATATAAGTAATGTCTAGTAAATAAACAAAAGAATTAAACAATCTAATACTATTGTAACAGAATTGCTTATGACTACTATCCAACTTAAAATCTGCTAATGCAAACAAAGTTTTTGGCTAAACAATTAACAATGAACACTACAATATAAAAATAAAAACAGGATATGTATTAGTCACCATATTTAGAAAGATTAACAAGAGATAGCATACAAGAATTATAAATGTCAAGCACAGAAATCAATTTCAGTCTACAGAAAATAATGCACAGTATAATTTTGCTCATTGGGGATAGTGTACAAGCAATACTACCTACCATTCCAAATAGATATTATAGACAACATATTTTGATAATAGGATTATTCAGCTAAACCAATCTACACAAGAATTCAATCAAAAAAATAAGATACTTGTGTATTAGACCTGTTATGACATTTCACATACATATAAGTCTGCCAATAAATTTGGGAATTGTTGCCTGTGTTTGCGATGCCAGAATGTGATACCTTACTCTAGTGAAAGGAAGGGTGCTCATGATGGTAGAATGGACCATATTAAAAACTACTGGTAGTATTGTAATGTGTTTATTTGTGTACACAAATTTATACTTTTCATATTATTAAAATTTTCTTTTTCAGGTTTATGTATTAGTCTGGAAGATTAGTGACTTGTGAGTATTTAATATGGTATTCTGCCATCACCCCCCCCCCCACAAACACACTGGATAAAAGTACAGCATTATTCCATCTTAAACATGGCCACAATTCCCAGATTTATCAGCAGACTGATATGTGAAATGGCACAGCATACATAGTACTAAAAATAATAATACAGTTTGATCAAGATAAAATAGAATCAATAAAAACAAATGAAAAATGGTTATGGCAGTAGTTATAATCACTGAATAGTGCTTTATCCTTTCAGTCACTTAGCTTTTCACCTGCAACTTTTCTTAATTTTTAAACTAAGTATTGGAAAATTCAAAATATGCCAGCTGATACATAAATGGATAGAATACAATCTCCATTGAAGGCAAGCAAATTGTTGAGTTCATTTGTTATAAAATAATAAAATATTTTTTTAATTTTTAAAATGTCAAAAAAATTTGTGGTACCAGATTAATAAGGATTGTAAGATGTCTTTTACACCCAGAGATATCCAAAACCACTACTGACACAAAAAGCACTAAACAGATTCTACCCAAAAAACTAATAAAGTATTCCTAGTATTTTATTCATTCTACATAAAAAATTTCAACTTTTATCAAAAAATAAAAAACTCAAAAATTTCATAGAAATGAATTATAAAATTGTGTCCATTGTTTTGCCCTCAAATCAATTACTAAACTAATGTAAAAACAAATATTTATTTAATGTATGGTGGCAAAATAAATTCCTAAACAAAAATAAAAACATGACATAAAATTACTAGCATAAATGAAAACACTGGATATGTACTTAAAATGAATTATTTTTCTTTTAAATTATGGTGAATACAAATATGTGTAACAAAAACAAGCAGGACAAAAAAAAAAACTACACAAAAACTTATGTTAAACAAATATTTAAAAAACGAGATTTCATTAGCAATGAACAAATCAAACAAATACACATAAAATATTTCAAATTTCTTTTGCTTAAACTATTATGCTTCTAAAATATTGTGATAGAAAATAAATATATGCTTAATGAAAGTATGATGTGAATGGCAGCAGGAAAAAAAAGTGTGAACTAACATAATAATTAATGAGCTTAAATCAATATTTTACTATTGCAGTTAACAACAATAAATCTACATTGTCAAAACTTAATTTACATTGATTTTTGGGAAGTAATGTTTTATTACTTAAAACCTGGGATATTCATGGGTCACATTTCCATGTAGTATTAGAAATAGAAAATCAAAAAAAACACTAAGATTCATATTTAACCTACTGCAATCATTATGTACTAATAGCCTCTTGATAATTATCTGAACTAAGATGTTAAAACAGTCAAGCATTGTTAGCTGAGAGATGTTTGCAGCCGCCTTGCAAGCAAGTAGTTGGTTGCAGGCGGTTATGGGTTCGCCTCCCAGCCGATGCTATGACATGAAAAAAAAAAACAAGTTTTAAAATGTTTACAATCCTAAAATAATACAAACATTTGCACAAGTCAAATCCCTACAGTAATATGTGAAAAATAATGTTTTGTTCATCAAACAAAAATTAAAATGAGTTTATTTTTTTTAATCTAAATGTTTATTTGTTGTGTTTTTTTTAAAGGTTGATATAATCGTTTTTATTAATATAATGTTTTTTTTTTTTTTTGGAAACTTGTTTTAATTTTTATATGATTGTAATAATTATTAATTGTTTTTATTTTTGATTTAGTGGTAGAATAGCAGTAATGTCTCCCAAAAATGTATTTAACTATCTGTTGACCTATCAGCCTATTTATTTATTTATTTGTCTGTTTACCTATCTATTTATTGATTTATCAGAAGTATATTCTCTTATTCTTCTCTTTCACTTTCTTTGCATATCTTCATATAATCATATATATACTTATAACATATATATATATATATTGCTTAAAGCAGAGAAGCTTAGAGCTCTGATGAAGACTGCTGGATAGTTGAAACTAAGGAAAATAAAGAAGTTTTTAAGAAAATTGGTTTGCATTGAAGTGTATATGAAAGAAGTGTTATAAGTAATATATATATATATGATTATTAACATCTATATATTCAGTCATCTTCCTATCCATCAATTTATACCTACTCATCAATAGATTACCTATGTATCTATATCCATCCATCCAATTTTCTATTTATCCACCCATTCTATTCATCTCTTTATCTCATCTATCTATTAATTAAATATGTAAATCAATAATTGTCTATATTGTAAATTATGCACATACATATATCTATGTCATATAGAAAAGAAAAATTCTACATTAATAGTAATATTTAGACAAGTGCACTTTTGGTTCTCTGTACCAGAATCATGGTGATTTAACTAAATGTACTGATTAATATTCCAGAGCATGTTTAGTGGAACTCATGTTTTTTTGATTCACAGTGTTAGTAGACTAATAAAGCATCTCTTTTTATCTTTCTCTTCCTATTAGGCTCAATGCAGGCAGCATTATTTGAGGATAAAATTCATGTCCAATAATTGTTTCATGATTGAAGAAAATAGAATTAACGTGAATCCACTTTAGAGTTTTTACATTGGTATGTATTGTCATAAACATGCTGAGACACTGCCTTTTGTTCACCACAATAAATGATATTACAGCCATTTTCATGGCAATCAAATATGATTTCATGTTTATCATCTTATTCTATCTTATCTTGAATTATTGATCAGTTTGTTTAGACATAAGGGGGGGGGGATCTGAACCAACATTAAAAATATTTGCAAATTACTTCTTTTAGCCTCACATTCAAATTTAACATGTAACTAAGGAAATCCATTCTTTATTCATTTTATTTTTGTCTAGGTTGTGTTTAAACTTAGCTTTGTTATAAAACAAACTTATTTTTTTATATAACATTTGTGTTGTACCCCACACTTACTTTGTCATTAACGTATTTCTCAATGTTTTGCTTATCTGCTTCAAATTTACATATAAATTAAGATGTAAAACAATTAAATCCTGCCGATTTATACATTAGAGGAATGTGTGAAGGGAGTAGAATTCCTCTGACATTTAATGGCTTGATAACTATTTTGAATGCACACTTATTAGGGTCTGTATACATTTAATCTATAGTCTTTAAATTTTTATTAATCTCAAATTCCATAGTCCATATCAAATCTAAACTTCTATTTACATTTTTAAATATATATATCACCTTTCTCGGCTGCAGAAAGAAGTTTGCTATTAACTGAAAGAAGACCCTTTGATTCCTTTTGGAGGCCTTAAAGGAATGGAGCAGGGCAAATTCCTAATGTCCACTCCATACATTCTTGTCATTGCAGTTGTTATCACTATGTGATTATTCATACAGTATACGAACATGGATGGGCTGCTTACCAACACACATTAGCCAGCATGGTGAGTTTATTGGCTTTTTACCTCTGAGTTTGATATCAAGAAACACCATGGTCTTTCTTCTCAGTACCTGAGAAGGCAGAATGAATATTTGTGTAAATGATCAATATTTTTCCACTACATATATACAATTATAACAAACAAAAATAAAGTATAGCCCTTATTCCCAGGAGGCTGTAAAGTCACCAACCGGCCAAAAGCAGAGGGCGCTAAGAATCTCCTGATTGTGGACCCAGGCTGCCATTTGATGACGACTTTTTATTTAGGTACTTACAACTGCAGATCACTTTCAAGTGAAGGAAGATTCCAAGAATTAGAAGAACTGTCTTATATTAAATGGGACATTATTGGACTTTGTGAAGTTAGAAGAAAAGGTGAAGAGACAATTGATTTAAAAAGTGCACATATACTCTATTATAAAGGCACAAATATTGGAAATACAAGTGGAGTAGGATTCATTATAAATAAAAAGTGGAAGAACAATATTGTGGATATTGATGGTGCATCGGACAGAGTGGCAAGATTAGTTATACAACTTAATAGCAGATACCAAATGCAGATAATTCAGGTTTATGCCCCAACAAGTTCTCATAGTGATGAAGTAGTAGAAGATTTTTATATGGATGTACAAAAGGCTTTTGATCAGAGTAAACAACATTTAAAAATTATTATGGGCAACTTTAATGTTAGAATTGGTAAACAAATGAAAGATGAAAGTACTGTAGGTAATTTTGGTTATGGTAATAGAAATGAGAGAGGACAGACTTTTGGAGTTTGCAGAAAAAAAACAACTTTATATTATGAATTCTTTTTTTGAGAAAAATGTTAAAAGGAAATGGATATGGAAATCCAAATGAAGGTACAGCAGAATTGAATTATATTTTGACTAACAGGAAATATATATTTCAAGATTGTAATGTTCTTAATAAATTTAATGCAGGAAGTGATCATCGATTAGTAAGATGTAAGATAAGTGTTAATGTAAAACTAGAGAGAAAAATTATTAAGAAAAACAATATTCACAGTTGATATTCCTAATCTTCAGAAACATTCTAATGAATTTAAATTAGAACTTACAAATTGGTTTCAAGTATTAGTAGATTTTGAACATGATTCAGATTTGAATGAAATTAATATGAAAATAACTGATATACTTTTAAAAACTGCAACAAAGCTAGCTGGTAGAAAAAAGCAGCAATTGACCAATAAAATTTCTATTGAGACTAGAGAATTTATGAAGAAAAGAAGGAATAAAAGTATGTAGAGTGGTAAAAGAAAGGATCTCTCAAGAGAGAATAAAAGTTCAATGTTTTAAACTAGAAATACGATTTGTATGGCCTAACTCTAGGATTTAATAAGAAAACAATATTAACATTTCAATGAGAGTTTTATAGATTTGCATTGTGGTGCTTTGGAAATTGGTAAATTTGATGTAAAGCAGGGGTGGGGCACATGTGGCCCACTAAGGGTTTTTATGCGGCCTGCCAAGATAATCAGAAAAATTTGCCTTGAACTGAGATTTCCTTCCCGTGCACAACCGAAGATTCATCTGATATTTTCCACTAGTTTGGCCACATCAATACATATACGCAGTGTAGATATGATGTGCAGTGCTTTTCTAGTTGATCTGGTTAATTTCAATTTTGTCTTTGCATTAGCAAATATTTACATTTCCAACTTTAGTGAAACCATAAACTCTCCAAAAAGATGTAAAATCGGTGACGAATGTCATGTGTTTAATGAAGAATGGACAAACAAATATTTCTTTGGTAATACAAAAGAATAAAGCAGTGTGTTTATTGTGTTGTGAAAAAAAGATGCGGTCCTCTGCTAACCTTCACTTCCACAAAGTGGCTCGATGCGGCCCTCTGCCAACCATTGCAGCCCCCGAGCCAAAACAATTGCCCACCCCTGGTATAAAGGTTAAAGTGAATCAAAACTAATTTGTAGATATCTCCTGTACATATTTAAATGTTTGTTTAATAAAGTTTATTACTTAAAATAAAAAATTATATTTATTATTTATAGTTTTAGAATAAGATAAATATACAAAAAATTATTAATAAAAGAATATTAAATAATAACAAAAAATATATAAAGAATCATAAATATTTTATTTGGACATTATAAAATTAGTTTTATATTTATATCATTTATAATGAACAGTAATAATTAGGGGATATTAAAAAATAAAAGAATTAATATGTTTAAATTAATGGTTATTTATGAATATACATATATAAATACAGAAATATATATATTTATAATTTATATATATTATTTTTGTTATATATTTTATCTGCATTATTTTACTTTATTTGGTTTTTATTTTATTTTATATTTAATTTGTTAATTTTATTTTATTATATTTTATATATTACTTATTTTTCTTTATTTTATTGATTACATTAATTATAATTTTATATTTCTTATTGCATTGCCAAATCCATATAATATTAATATCATCTATCTTCTTTATTACTTTTTACAGTGCTTTTTTACAACTCAGTATTTACAGTTTTAATTGCTCCAGCAATCTTCTTCAGAACTTCTATTTGTATTTCAAAATCTTAAAATTTGGAAATCAATAGTGAGTTGTTAAAAGTCATTGTAAAATGTAAGAAAGAATATAGATATTAATGTTACATTAATTATATTTATCCATTTTAATTTATCATTATATTGTAGTTCTGAGGAAGAGTGCAGTACAGTTGAAATGTCAGATTGCATATATATATATATATATATATATAATAAAAAAGTTTTGCATATATATATATATATATATATATAATAATAAAGTTTTGCTATAAAGTGTTTAAAGTAAGACATACAAGTTGTATTTATGTAAAATACTATGCCAAAATAAACAAAGTGATAGATTGATTGACATTTATGAAAAAAATATCATTATCTTCAATAAAACTGGGCCAAATTTTCTTCCTTTTACTAAGATGTGAATTTGAGTTTTTAAGTTACAAAAATGAATTTTAATAGTATTAATGGACTACACAATTCAACAAAACATTTCTTTGTTAGAACTTTGTAAATATGTTGGATGATAAATAGTAATAAAATGGTTATAAGTATTATTGTGCAAATTTGTTTTTAATGTCATTATCTTTCATTGATACATCTAAAAATTCCAAGAATAAAAGATATCAAATTATATCACACGTAAACTTTACATAAGACAATATTCTAAAAAAACATATAGTTGTCTGTTTATACTCTTGCTCTGAAGAATGTGTTTCACTGAAAGGAGTCACAAATGCTGTATTTTATTTAGATTTTGAAGAATAAATATCAAACAAAATCTGAAAATTCTATAAATTTAAATATATATATATATATATTGCAGGGTATTGAGTTCAAACCCTACATAACAAATTCCCAAATACCTCAGGATTCTGGAGAAATATCTTTTTATTCAATTGATTTATTAATCAAAGAAAAACAACATATTTTAAATATCTATTAGTCATATAGTGAGCATATATAAACAGTTGTCTGTAGACACAGACTCACTCAATGAATGACTAATTTTCTAATTCTGCTTATTAACTTTCCTTAAAGCTAATTTATGTTTACTAGATTATAGTATTTTTCTTTAATATTTAATTCTAATAGTCTTACTAATTTATTTTCTGAATTTTAAGTTATAGCTTTTGCAGTCAGTCAGATTGTTTGTAATAGGCCAGTTTTATATGTGTGAATATCTGTGTGTGCCTATATTTACAAACATAGACTTAAAACATTTACAGACACATTTAAAGGAAAAGGTTGTATTCTAAATTATTTTATGATTTCTTTATAAATAATTATATTATTTATAAAGTTATTTTTATTTTATGTGACTAATGTTTCACAAGAATGGCTAGCTGACAATCCATATAACATTCAAAGGTCAGAGGTTGATAAAAGAGAGGTAAAGCTCCCATGTGGAAAGGCAAAAACAAAGAGTCATTAATCAGCCATTAGAATTAACAAGAAATAAAGATCATTTTGGGGACCAGACTGAACAATCAATTTTAGAAAAAAGTCAATTTTGAAAGACTTTTATCAGATGGTTTAATTAATGGAAGCCATGTGTTTTCTGGTAACAAAAAATCTGTAGGATCATGAGAAAGACTAACTTGTATAAAAAGCTGACAATAAAGCTGTTGGAGGAGGAGAAATAAACTAAATTGCTGAAGAGAGAAGTCAGACTTTATTTTAAAAGTTTTCTATATCAAAAATGATGAGCTAGAAAATATATATTTTGTTGTGGGCCCCATCCAGCCATCCATAAACCATGCACATCTGAAGAGTTTGAATCCAGATATTTAAAACTTCTTATAGCTGATTGCTAAAGAAAAATGAAAGCTCATTGCATCATCTGCAATTATAAGAGGCAAAATACTGGAATTTGTGAAAACCATGCTATTTCATTTATGCCATTTGCTGAGTTTAAACTAAGTAAAATGCTAAAATGTGTGAAAGGAGCAAATATCCATGGTTTATTATAAGTAATTATTCTTAGAAGTAATGAAGAAACCATTCCAGTGCCAAATGGTCCCTATAGAAGCAAGTGATTTCATCAGCATTGCATTAAGAATTGCAAGCCCAAGCCAAGAGAAAAAAGAATAGGACTATTCCAGTAAATTGCTACAATTGGTAAATATATACATGTTACACATTAGTGTGTGGCTGCTGTCAAATTATAAACCTTCAACAAGCTGAATTTAAAATCTTGGAAAGTATGTGCCTCAAAGAAGAACTGGTAATATGAATTTTAATTATATTTCTATCAGTGACTATTAACAAATCTTTTTAATAACAAATCCATTTGTCTCTTTTTTTAAATCTCTGAATCTTACATGAAAATCAATTAAAGATGGTTTTCAATAATAATAAACACTGCTCTCTTGCTATTTTGTACTCTGAAATTATTACATGTATTCATTTATCTATGTATTTTATTTTATAAAATGTGTCATTGTGTATTAATTTAAATATAATGAAATGTTGATTTATATTGTATGTTAAAGAGTTTAATAGTTTTTTATTCATAATTGGAATTAACACATAACACACATGTAATAATATAATTATGCTTACTTACATGTATATTTGTTGAGTATGAGTGTCAAAAGTCAGTAGAAAGTTTAACATTAAGAGAGTTGGATTTTTTAAAAATGGTTAGTGACCTAGATCGGTAGACATTCAGATAGGTAATTTGAATCTTATTTCTGTAAATGTTTTCATCTCTCTGTAATTTGACTAACCGTTCTCTAATCATTTCCTTTTTTTAATATTATGTTTAAATTTATAAAGGTGAAAATATATATGTCATACACAATAAAGGAGTATGTGCAGGCATAGAATGTTTATTTTTTTAAAATAAAAATGTTTTAGGATATAAGATTTTTATTTATTTACTATAGAAATAAATGCACACACACTACACTAGAATATGAACATTGAATTTACTTGTTATTAGATCTTTGTTATTATTATTATTATTATTATTATTATTATTATTATTATTATTATGTAAAATGTAAACAATTTATCATTATTATTTATATAAATTTTTATATATGTCTTTTTAATATTATGTATATTTTATCAGTCAGTAATAAATGTTAATTTGTTTTTATTAAAAGATGCATATACCTTTATTAAGAGTTATTCATTGTCTTGTTAATTAAGATCATTCATCATCACTAATATAGCCTATATATTACCTATATTGATACAGGTATGTAATGGGCCTGTATTTAAGTTATTATATGTTTAGGTAAATAATTATAGGTTTATAAAAATATAAATTTTATGTTGTGGGTTAATTGTAAAGCTATGGTTGGAATCATCATCATTATATGATTGTTAATAAATAGAGTAAAAAATAGTATTTAAGGGCCATATGAATAATGGTTCTCACTATGTTTGCATGTGAACCATTAGCAAGAGACATGACTATCATCAACACATCTGATAAATTTATAAATTTATTGTACTTAAACTAAGCTGGTAACACCTGTGAAAATAATGAGAATTTATGATATTAAAATCTTATAATTTTTATTTGCACAACTAAAGTATAAGGATATCATTTTCCCTTCATATAAGTGCATGTGTTATAAAGATTGTACCAAGTGGGTTTGAACCAGGTATATGCATGAATAAATGTATGATAACACTTTATCTGGGTTTTTAGACAGTCTAGTGGCACCCAGGTAAAACTGAATAAAAGAGAAATGAATTTGATTTCCCTTTGATGATATATTTATTTTTGATACTTTTAATTAGTTACAAATACTGCCAGTGTACAACTATGAATGTGTTTTATATATATGGAAAGGGGAAAAAGATTTTTCTTTGTTGAAAGAATATATTGTTTGAGATGATGATAATATCGCTATATTAATTTCACTATCATTTTATTCAGTTACAATGATAACTATTTTATTTATTCAGTTATAATAACAAACTATATATTTATATTAGTTATAATGAATATATCATTATTTTAATAGTTGCAATATATATATATAAGCCATATTTTGCAAGATCATCCGTGTTAAAAAATTTAAATAATGATATACCTCCTATTTGGAAAGATTTTTTTTAAACACATTCTAAATTTAACATTTTTGCTATTGGTGCAATTTTAATGGTTTTTTCAAATCGATGATTGTAGCACCTCTACAACCATCTTTCTACCTTTTATCACCCAGTGGATGACTTGTGTGACCAAGTTGAAACATCAGTATAACATTATTCAAATTTTTTAACACAGATGAACCCGCAAAATATGTCTTTTATATATGCAACCTCTGGAAATCTTCATATCAACATATGTATATTTTTATTATTATTATTATTATTATTATTGTTGTTATTGTTATTATTATTATCATCATCATTGTCTCCTAGTTTAATAGCATTATCAAACAAGTACTAATCTTTCATTTATTCTATTATTTAGTTAGCAATCCTCCAGTATAATAACTTCATTAAATTATGTAAGACAGCCTATTTTCAAAGTATTTTCTAGGTTCTTCATTTTTATAATGTGCAGAAAATCTCTATATAGTGTAACGGGCACATATGCCGTTACATTATTTTTTTATTAAACATGAAATCAAAATATAAAGTTCGCAAATAAAAATTTGTTTTTTTAAAAAAAAAAGAAATTTAAAAGTCATCTAAACTTTATAATATATATAAAATTGCACAGATGAGAAATTAAAAAAGAAACTTTATTAAAAAAAAGGAAAAGTTTTAAAACTAAATTTTCAACAAAAACTTAAAAAGATTTAGAGATAAAAATATATCTTTAAGTTTGGAGAACACATTAATTAATCATAAAATGGAAATGATTGTTTTAATTAGTTAAATGTAAACTAGCCCTTGGGCATTTGAAATGTACAAGCAAAGGTCAGATAGGGGAGATGTGTGATAGCGGTGGTGAGTTGAAGAAGAATGGATTGAAAAAATGCACTCTTCAATCCCTTCAGTTCTGCTAAAAAAAGAAAGATAAATGACATCATTTTCTACATTGAAGACCAGCTAAAGTAAGACCTCTGGATGAATAAATAAAATGGCTAACTGGATAGAAATCTCTTCAGGACAGTGTGGGAATTCGCATTCAAAATTGCAAGCAACGGATAAAGATGAATGTTTTAAAAATTGTAAGAACTTTACGAACATCTTCAAAACAAACTCTAAATTCTAAACCTTTCAGAAATTATCGCAATAGTATTTCCTATCTGACCAAACTAAATTATTTAGTAATTTTTTTTATTTGATGTATTTCTTTTTTAAAATCATTTCCATTTTTTTTTTGTTCTTTTAAGTTTTATTTATGATTTTTGTTTTTCATTAAACTAAATTATATAAATGTTAAACTTAAGTCTGGTGTGAATGGCTATATAGATTTATAAAGTTATATTAGTTTTACTAGGGTAGGGTAATCTTGCGTTATTTGTTTTGTAGTTAAATTGGGTCAATGAATTGGATATATTGGTGTAATTAGTAGATGTAATATGAGATTTGCTACATGCAGAATCACAGTATATGCTGCACACTCCCATTTTGCCTATGGATAGGATTATAAGATGGAGAACGCAGTTCCTTCCTATGGAGTTATTTTATTGCTTTTCTCATCAGATAGATGTAGTATTCCTATCTGGATGAGAGTTAATTTCTTCTCTTAACCTATTTTTGTGCTGCCATATTCATATTACATTGATTACATCGATATATCAGATGGATTGACGTTGGTTTAACTGCGAACTTTTGGCCTACGGTTAAGTAAGGGATAGAATATTTTCTTTTCAAATGCAATCTATGCAGTCTATTCATACTCGACACTCTAAATAAAAATACTAAAATCATCTGTGCGAACTTATAATAGCTTATAAAAAATAAAATGTAAAATCAAATTCTAAAATCAAGTTAAAATCCAAAGTAAAAGTTATTCTAAAATAATGCTAAATTTTATATATATGTGCTTAAATAAAAGTTTGTGTGTTAATTACTGGCAGTGGCTTATTATATTTATTTTAATATTGAAATATTCTTAGATAAGAATTTATAAAATATAAATCTCTGCTGTTCCACTGAGCTAGTGATATTGGGATAACGGTCGGAATCAAAATATATAAAATAAAATTATTTTTATTTTAAACTTACGTATTTGCCTACTTTATAAATTTTCTAGGTTCTAAGTAGCCTAGTGGCACCTTCATAGTGCAGATACGTTAAGTCTCATTCTCCCCAATTGTTAGAAATTTTATAAAATAGGCAGATACGTATGTTAAAAAAATTTTTTTTATTTTATATATTTTGATTCTGACCGTTAGCCCAATGTCACTAGCTCAGTGGAACAGCAGAGATTTATAGTTTATAAATTCTTATCTAAGAATATTTCAATATTAAAAAAAAAAATAAGCCATTGCCAGTAATTAACACACAAACTTTTATTTATGCACATACATATAAAATTTAGCATTATTTTAGAATAACTTTTACTTTGGATTTTAACTTGATTTTAGAATTTGATTATACATTTTAATTTTTATAAGCTATTATAAGTTCGCACAGATGATTTTAGTATTTTTATTTAGAGAGTCTAGTATGAATAGACTACATAGATTGCATTTGAAAAGAAAATATTCTATCCCTTACTTAACCTTAGGCCAAAAGTTCGTAGTTAAACCAACGTCAATCTATCTGATATATCGATGTATTCAATGTAATACGAATACAGCAGCACAAAAATAGGTTAAAAGAAGAAATTGACTCTCATCCAGATAGGAATACTACATCTATCTGATGAGAAGAGCAATATAAAAAAAAACTCCATAGGAAGGAACTGCATTTTCCGTCTTATAATCCCTTCCATAGGCAAAATGGGAGTGTGCGGCATATACTGTGATTCTGCACATAGCGAATCTCATATTACAACTACTAATTACACCAATATATCCAATCCTTTGACCCAATTTAACTATGAAACAAATAACCCAAGATTATCTTACCCTAATAAAACTAATATAACTTTACAAATCTATATAGCCATTCACACCCGACTTAAGTTTAACATTTATATAATTTAGTTTAATGAAAAACAAAAATCATAAATAAAACTTAAAAAAACAAAAAAAATAAATAAATGGAAATGTTTTTAAAAAAGAAATACATCAAATAAAAAGAATTACTAAATAATTTAGTTTGGTCAGATAGGAAATACTATTGCGATAATTTCTGAAAGGTTTAGAATTTAGAGTTTGTTTTGAAAATGTTCCAAAGTTCTTACGATTTTTAAAACATTCATCTTTATCCGTTGCTTGCAATTTTGAATGTGAATTCCCATGCGGTCCTGAAGATATTTCTATCCAGTTAGCTGTTTTATTTATTCATCTGGAGGTCTTACTTTAGCTGGTCCTCAATGTAGAAAATGATGTCATTTCTCTTTCTTTGTTTTTAGCAGAACTGAAGGGATTGAAGAGTGCATCTTTTCAATCTTTTCTCCTTCAACTCTGCACTAACACATATCACCACCGCTATCACACATCTCCCCTATCTGACCTTTACTTATACATTTCAAATGCCCAATGGCTAGTTTACATTTAACTAATTAAAACAATCATTTCCATTTTATGATTAATTAATGTGTTTTTCAAACTTAAAGATATATTTTTATCTCTAAATCTTTTTAAGTTTTTGTTGAAAATTTAGTTTTAAAACTTTTCCTTTTTTTTAAATAAAGTTTCTTTTTTAATTTCTCATCTGTATGATTTTATATATATTATAAAGTTTAGATGACTTTTAAATTTCTTTTTTTTTTTAAAAAAACAAATTTTTATTTGCGAACTTTATATTTTGATTTCATGTTTAATAAAAAAAATAATGTAACAGCATATATGCCTGTTACAATAGGAATGTCCAGATATAGTTGCAAAAGGAAATTCTACTCAAATCCATAGTCAAGTAATTAATTATGGATTGTATTGCCCTGTACAAAATTGCTGCTGAATATTATTGCAGAATATATGTATAGGTGTCTGAATTGTCATACTTGTATTAAGGAATAAAAGTAAGATGATATAAACATGGGTTATCACAATTAGTTTATGTATATAACAGATGATTCAAAAGTTTATGATGATTGATCTTACTATCTACCACCAGTAGACTCCCCATTGCTTGAATTCAGCATTCGACTATATGACATTTAATAATAAGCAGATGTAATTAATAAATGGTCATTCATTAAATGTAAACATATATAGTATAAAATCAAATCAACACCATATAAACTATTAGGCAGTCAAATGTTAGTGGTTTACAAACTTTTGAATGCAAGCATGCATTAATTAAGATTATTCTATATTTAAATTTAATACATACAATTTAGTTCATACAGATTGCATATAAATATGAGACTTAATTCATTATAAATTATTTGCAGATAAAATTATTTGTAATAATTCTATCTGCATTATGTAATGCAGATTGTGTAAGACTATAATTTTAGCAATACTTACATTTTGTAAGAATCATAAAGTTTTTTATTTTCTATGCGGGTCACTGACACTACAGTTACCATTGGCATTGATTTTCTTATCTGATTTTCAACAAATTGAAATTCATTTGAGTCTTTTGTACATTCAATCTAAAAATAATAAAACATGTCAGATTTTTGTTTTTAAATGGTTTTTTATTTGCACATTAAAACATAAATAAATTTAAAAACAACTACTGCAAGTTTCAAAATTAGATGGTATGGTGCAATAACATCTCATCTCTGGATCATTTATTGGCTCCTATCTTCATCAGTGAGTTGTAAAATTCAAAGCTGAAGTTAATGAACTTATGTATGTTGCAGCCACATTTTAATACTTTTGTACTAATCAAGCTGAAGTCTTAAACAAAGCCCAGTTTCAGTTCAATCCAATTCTCTTGCAAAATTACACAGGTCTTCAAAATATGAAAAAGTTGACATAGCTTTATTTTTAAGGCTTTTTGAATTTGAAGTTATTAGTGTGAATAATATAAAGTAGAAGATGTTAAATGCATAAAAACATTATAACCAGCTTTGTATCCTACTACTCCTCAATGCTGAAGACAGGTGCCAGAAAATCAATCAGAATATTATACAATATTAGTTGTTCTTAACAAGATTACAGTAGATGTTTTAGTGTAGGATGAAAAGAACTGCTTTTCTAAAACCTGTGAAACCATACAATATTATTAAAATTAAAACAAAAATTCTAATTCAGCAATGTACTACATGCAATGTCTGATTCAATATATTATGTAAATTATTTATTGCTTAAAATTTATTCTTTATTGGTCTTATATATATATATATGTTGAAACAAAGATTTTCACAGGTTACATATATAAAAGACATATTTTGCAGGTTCATCCATGTTAAAAAAAATTTAATTATTAATATTCCGACGTTTCAACTTGGTCACACAAGTCATCCACTGGGTGGTAAAAGGTAGAAAGATGGTTGTAGAGGTGCTACAATCACTGATTTGAATAAATGTTAAAGTTCCACCAATAACAAAAATGTTAAATTTAAGAATGTTTTTTAAAAAAATGTTTCCAAATAGGAGGAAGTTTACATGTATCATCTCGCTTATTGATATAATCTGGCCTTTTAAGTATCTCAATGGCTTCTCTAATTTTACACTGGTAGAGATTAACCCATCTGAATATGATCCTGGTACTAGAAAAATCAATTTTATGACCTGAATCTATAGTATGGAGTGAGAGTGCTGATGATGATGAGTGTTGTTTAACTGCAAACACTGATGCAATGATTACTCATACCTATGTAAGAAGCTTTACAATTTTTACATGACATTTGATAAACACCATGAGATTCAAGAGGGATTGAATCCTTAGGCTTGGTTATTATATTGCTAATCTTTTGATGAGTAGAAAATGCTATATCTATATTATAGCATTTTAATATACGTCCAATACTGTCTGTAGTTCCTTTTACATATGGAACACAAATCCTAATAGCTGATTTATCATCTTTTTTTTTCATATTTTGTCCATTTTGGGCTTGAAATAAGGCTTTTTTATAAATTTATAATTACTACTATTTGTTAATAAAACACTATTAATATGATTTATTTCTTCTTTCAGATGTAAATTATCTGAAAGGTTAATTGCTCTATTTAAAAGAGTTTTGGCTACAGAAACTCTCTGAGTTGGGTGATTAAGAGAATGTAAATGTAAATATCTGTCCGTGTGTGTGTATTCTTTCTGTAAATCGAAAAAGACAAACTATTTTGGTGACTAGACCATCAAGAAAAGGGAGTTTTCCATCAGACTCTGTCTCCATTGTAAATTTAATATGAGGATGCATATTATTTAAATGTAAGAAAAAATCATCCAATTTATTTTTTCCATGTTGCCATATGACAAAAATGTCATCTATGTATCTGAGCCAAATGAGAGGTTTTAAAGATGATGATTCTAAAGCACGAGTTTCTATATTTTCTATGAATAAATCAGCTATTACTCCTAAGATAGATGAGCCCATAGGAGTACCAAAAACTTGTCTGTAATGCTGTCCATTGTATATAAAATATGTGTTCAAGAGACAATGTTTAATCAAAGCAATAATATAGTCTGGTAAATTGCAACACTGTGAGATTATATTTAAAGCTTCATCAATTGGAATGTTTGTAAACAAAGACACGACATCAAAACTGACCAGAATGTCATTAGCATTAATTTTTAAACTTTTTAAAACAGAAATAAAATGAAGAGTTTTTAATATATGATTTAATAGATGGGATTGTAGGTTTAATGAAATCCGATAAATATCTAGCTAAAATATGAGTTGGAGATCCTATTGCACGAAGGGGGTATCTGGTTTGTGAATTTTGGACAGACACAAGATTTTTCACAAGGGATGAACCCGCAAAATATGTCTTATATATATATATATAAAGAGCCTGCTAATATCTCTAAACAAGCTTATTTTTATTTATGATAAATGCTACAACAGAAAGTACCTGAAGCCTTTATCTATGATTAGCTCAATCCCTAGACCAGTTTCGAGCTTGAATAATCATAGATAAAGGCTTTAGGTACTTTCTCTTGTAGCATTTATCATAAAAAAAGCTTGTTTAGAGCTATTAGAAGGTTCTTTATATATTACATATTGGTAATACAAGCTATATAGGTTATGTGACTGACTTTTACTTTTTTTTTTTATTATTTCTTTACACTTGAGAAGTCTGCTTGTAGCAGTGAAACCTTAGGTTGTGTTTTAATATTATTTTTATTCTGGTCTGGTTTAATTTTAGAATTGGGGTAGTTTTGATTTTTATATTGACTAGTTTAGCTTTATGCTTGTAATGTTTATATATATATATATATATATATATATATATATATATATATATATATGTTAAAACGAAGATTTGATTAAATATATAAAATACATATTTTATTCATCCTAAAAACTTTAATACCAATACACTGACTTTATTGTCACAAACCATCCACAGAGTTATAAAAAGTAGAAAGACTTGTAGAGGCGCTACAATCACTGGTTTGAATAAAACATTAAAAATCCCACCAATAGCAAAAATTTAAATTTAAGAATGTTTTAAAGAAATCTTTCCAAATAGGAGGAAGTTTGCAGTATATCTGCTTATTGATACAATCTGCTTTAAGTATCTCAATGGCTTCTCTGATTTTGCATTGGTAGAGATTATCACATCTGGATATGATCCTGGTACTAGAAAAATCTATTTTATGACCTGAATCTATAGTATGGAGTGAGAGTGCTGATGATGATGAGTGTCATCTCTCCTAACACTGATGCGACGATTACTCATACCTATGTAAGAAGCTTTACAATTTTTACATGAGATTTGATAGACACCATGAGATTCAAGAGGGATTGAATCCTTAGGCTTTTATTATATTTGATCTTTGATAGCAGAAAATGCTGTATCTATATTATAGCTTTTAATATACCCAATATGTCTGTAGTTCCTTTACATATGGAACACAAATCCTAATAGCTGACTTATCATCTTTTTTTTCTATTTTGCTATTTGCTTGAAATAAGGCTTTTTTTATAAATTTGTAATTATAACTATTTGCTAATAAAACACTATTAATATGATTTTTTCTTCTTTAGATGTGTCATCTGAAAGATTAATTGCTCTATTTAAAGAGTTTGCTACAGAAACTATCTGAGTTGGGTGATGATGAGAATGGAAATGTAAATATCTGTCTGTGTTATCCTTGTAAATAGAAAAAGATAAATATTTGTGTTCTGGTGACTAGAACATCAAGAAAAGGGAGTTTTATCAGACTCTGTCTCCATGTAAATTTAATATGAGGATGCATATTATTTAAATGTAAGAAAAAATCATCTAATGTATTTTTCATGTTGCCATATGACAAAAGTGTCATCTATGTATCTGAGCCAAATGAGAGGTTTTAAAGATGATGATTCTAAAGCACGAGTTCTATATATTCCATGAATAAATCAGCTATTACTCCTGAGATAGGTGAGCCCATAGGAGTACCAAAAACTTCGTAATTGTCCATTTATCAAAATATTATTTAAGAGAAATGTTTAATCAAACAATAATATTCTGTAAATTGCAACGTTGTGAGATTATATTTAAAGCTTCATCAATTGGAATGTTTGTAAACAAAGACACGACATCAAAACTGACAGAATGTCACTAGCATTATTTTTAAATCTTTAAAACAAAATAAAATGAAGAGAGTTTTTAATATATGATTTAATGATGGGATTGTAGGTTTCATGAAATCCGATAAGTATCTAGCTAAAATATAGTTGGAGAACCTATCACTTACTATTCGAAGAGGGTATCTGTTTGATTTTAGTCCATAAAATTTTGGACAGACAAAGATTTTCACGAGGGATTATTTTATTTTTACCGTTCAATAGGTGATTTATTAATAATAGCTTTTTTTTCCAAATATTAGTATGATCTCTTTGATAGTTTATAAGTTTTTACTAAGCAGATCTAAAATTTTATTATGTAATGTCCGATCCATTACAACTGTTACTTTAACTGGAAGTACAACAATTGATTTGATACTCCTATGGGCCACCTATCTCGGAGTAATAGCTGATTTATTCATGAATATATAGAAATCGTCTTTAGAATATCATCTGTAAAACCTCTCATTCTAGATACATAGATGACACTTTCATATAACATGGAAAAAATACATTAGATGATTTTTTACATTTAAATAATATGACCTATATTAAATTTACAATGGAGAAGAGTCTGATGGAAACCCTTTTGATTCTAGTCACCAGAACACCAAATATTTATCTTTCATTTACAGAAAGGATACACACACAGACAGATATTTACATTTCCATTCTCATCATCACCCAACTCAGATAGTTTCTGTAGCCAAAACTCTTTTAAATAGAGCAATTAATCTTTCAGATGACACACATCTGAAAGAAGAAATAAATCATATTAATAGTGTTTTATTAGCAAATAGTTATAATTACAAATTTATAAAAAAGCCTTATTTCAAGCCCAAAATAGACAAAATAGGAAACAAAAAGATGATAAGTCAGCTATTAGGATTTGTGTTCCATATGTAAAAGGAACTACAGACAGTATCGGACGTATATTAAAACGCTATAATATAGATACAGCATTTTCTGCTCATCAAAAGATCAGCAATATAATAACCAAGCCTAAGGATTCAATCCCTCTTGAATCTCATGGTGTCTATCAAATCTCATGTAAAAATTGTAAAGCTTCTTACATAGGTATGAGTAATCATCACATCAGTGTTAGGAGAGATGAGCATGCTAATGCAGTTAAACAACACTCATCATCATCAGCACTCTCACTCCATACTATAGATTCAGGTCATAAAATAGATTTTTCTAGTACCAGGATCATATCCAGATGTGATAATCTCTACCAATGCAAAATCAGAGAAGCCATTGAGATACTTAAAAGGCCAGATTGTATCAATAAGCGAGATGATACGTGCAAACTTCCTCCTATTTGGAAAGATTTCTTTAAAAAACATTCTTAAATTTAACATTTTTGCTATTGGTGGGATTTTTAATGTTTTATTCAAACCAGTGATTGTAGCGCCTCTACAACCGTCTTTCTACCTTTTTATAACTCTGTGGATGGCTTGTGTGACCAAGTCGAAACGTCAGTGTATTGGTATTAAAAGTTTTTAACACGGATGAACCCGCAAAATATGTATTTTATATATATATATAATGTTTTCACAATTGTATGATGTAGATTAATAGTTTTGGGGATAAACCATGTATTATTTTTCATTACAGACCAATATTTCAACAGACTAGCATCCGCCATTATCAAGGTTAACTTTTGAAAGAAAAATCGTTAGATCTCAAACAATAATGTGACTTAGTGCGAGATGAAAAATGAGATTTAACTTGAAGTAGTTCAGCATTCACAATATGAGGCTTATCAAAATGTTTATTTCCCTCAGTTTTTTCACCTATTAATTTTAAGTTAATATTAAATAAAATGAGGTTTCCACATAGCTGAAATACATTGTGCTTCATCAGCCCTATTTAAACCAGTAGGTCTCTTTAATATTTTAATTGACTCTCTCATGATTCTTAAATCATATCTTTCTAAATTAGCAAGTATTTTGTATTGTCAAAATTAGGTTTATGCATATTTTTGACTTGTAAAGTCTAATGGTCACAACTTTATATCTAACTATAAATAAATAAATAAATAAACTATATCTAACTATAAATGTTTTTACATAAAGGTTAATAATAAAAAAAATAAATTTACATTTTTATGCGTAGTTTTGAGCTATGCACATAAGGAAATTCATGAAAGCAGTGTCATGTTCATGCATACCCCTAAATGCAAATTCTTGCAAGTAGGATGAAAACAAAGCTCTGCTGGCACCAAATTGGTATTTTAGCTTACACTTTCTTCTCATCCACATATTTTTCACATCCGAGTCAACAAAGTTGTCTTGATAGATGACAACAGAGTGAAGGTATACACCATTATCAAGACTGCTTATATTGTTATATGCATGCCAGCCATCAGTTATTACATGTGTGCCAGGTAAAATGTGTTGCTGTATAAGTGGTTCCAGAGTGGCATCTGATTTATCTCCAAATTTTAGTTAAGAAACACTTTCTTGACTCTCTTTCTTTTCCACTGAACACCCAATGGCCTTCTCTCATTGCCCCTCTGTGATATTTTTGATGAAAGAAGTATGATTTATCGATCTCCACTATCCATGCTTCACTGTTGTCATCAAATCCGTTGACAAGTGCTGGATTTATGTTGAAATATGTAGCACCTTCTTCCTGGAAAAAAATGACACTAGTCTATGACCACTCGCTTCCTAACCTCAGTCTCGTGAACAATAAAGTGCATTGGCAAATTATTCCCCCAACAAAACATTATGTGAACAATGGTGTTCAAAGACAGACAGCTTCAGGAAAAAAATGACCCACTTCTTATAGATGTACGTTGGTGACACATTTTACATTGCCATCTAACACCATCTAATCTGTCCAAATATTTTACCAGTGAACAGTGAATATTGCATCGTAGATATCGCATACTATTCTTCAATAAGCACCTCCTGGCCAGCCATTTCATGGTCACTTCCAAAGTTTGAAATTATTCAAGCAGGTGACGGGTATTCCAGCTTTCTGCCAGAACAGCTGCAACATTTAAAATTTTATTTTGGGGAACCAAAGAAGTGATAGAAATTCTGTCTGCTATTTTTGACACTGCAAAAATTACACATGGCAAAAGTAGTTCACAATTTTGACAGCAGGGACTTCATCTGTGACACTTGTTAAGTTTTGACACATAACCTAGCGCAAAATTGCACATAAAAATGTAAGTTTTTTTAAATTTTATTTATTAACCTTCATGTAAAAAATAAATTTATAGTTAGATATACTTTACAATTACATAGTACGAATAACGTAGTTCAAAACTACGCATAAAAATGTAAGTTTTAAAAAAAAATTTTTTTATTAACCTTCATGTAAACAATAATTTATAGTTAGATAACATAATACAAAAAAATATAGTTCATTTTTTTAAAAATAGAGAGCAAAAGGTTGTGGCCGCTAAATGTCAGTTTTACCCATATTTATTTTATATTTCAATTTAATGTTGTATATTTTATTTGGTTTTATTCCTTATTATTATGTTTTGTTACACTTTATGCTTTTTTTAAAAAAAATTATTGAATACATTTTTTATTATATCATTTATTTATTTTATTTTGTCATTATATCAAACTTTGAGGAAGACTTCAGGACAGTTGAAACATCAAATTGTGTATATATATACAGAATTTTTTTTTTTGCTATAAGATATTTAAAGTAGAAGGTACGAATGGTATTTATATCATCATTTCAGTGACATACCATCTAATGAATTTGATTTTTTTTCAACCTATCTACTGTTAAATTCAATTCCTTATCCAATACTATCAATCTATTCATAAATCAAGTTCTTCTTCACTAGAATTTTAATACAAATTCATCAAGTCATTTTACAAGTCTTTCTATAAGCACATTCTTTTCCCTTATACACCTCCCCCCTTATTTATATATCAAAATAGTGTCACAATTCTACCTTCTTCCACTGCAAATTTTCTCTAATAATTTCCTTTCAATTTTACCCCATTTTTGTCTTTATTATATCAATTTAAGCAACTAAACTTTATCTTCTTCTCTTCCATTTACTTCTTAATAGCCTTTTTATATTCCCTACATGCATCTCTTTCTTTTTTTGTTTCTTTATTTTCTAAAAAAAATTTCTTCCCATTTTCTCTTGCTAATATTATTGGTTCTAAATAAAGTTCATTTGAAAAATTATCATTTTTCATACTTATTTATTAATTTTATCATGTATTTCCCAAATTATCCCTATCAATCTTTCAATACATTTTATTACTTTTCAAATACTTATAATTCTAGAAACAAAATTATGATCATTACTATATTCTTTTTCATGAAACATTTTAAATCCTTTTATAATCTTTATCTACAACCACATATCAGATTCTGTCTCAACAAAATAAACTTGTCCTACAATCCTTTTAATACATTCCATTCATGTTCCTTTCATCAATATGATCATCATATTACCTATAGGATAAATATTTTATAATTATTTTTTTAAAATTCATTTGTATGCTTATAAAAACATTCCCAAATATTTTCATTCCAACCTTTCACCCATTTCCATTTCCGATAATGATTAACACTATACACACCCCAAATTTCTTTACCCAATTTCAATCTACCTCACATTTTAATTGTCTTCTAAAATATGCTCTTTAACCATAAACCTACAACTACTTATTTTTCCTCCTTATAACCACCCCATTCATATTTCTGAAGATACAGTTGTTCTTCATATCTCAAATATGTTTTTACAACTGTTAATAGATGTAACTTTTTTTTCATAAAATCTTTCTCTAACTCTCACTTATTTATATCTTTAGTTTCTTGCCTATTTATAAAACTAAAGATGTCCTGAATAAAAAAACATTTTATCTTCACTTTTTATGTTTTTCATTTTATTTTTTAATTCTAAATGTAGGATATGTTTTCTTTTCATATCTAGGTTCAATTGTTATCTACTTATTTTATCAGTCTTGTAAATTTTAATATATAGCACTGAACATAAATATATTATATAACCAATATATTTAAATATGCATTCTACAATAATTCTTTACAAGTGAAATTATGATATATAGATTTGAAGATTATTGATGTATCTATATACATCTTATTATGAATACATCCACACATCAAAAAATAGCATTATTATTCTCATACAAACATTTTAGTCTCAAATTAATTCTACAAACTTTATTTAAATTCAACAAATTTTCATAATAATCCCATCATCCCTACCCACCCATTCTTTTCCTTCAAATTCATAATCACATTCTCAGAATGCTCATCATTTCTTTAATACTCAATAGCAATTTATTTTTCTGTTATCATGATAATGCCACCTATTGTAAGATTTAGTAATCAGGAGATGGTAGATGGTAGTGCTTAATAAATTTCCATTCACTGCTGCCCTCTCCAATATCCCCAGACTAGTATCAAGCTTACTGCCCCCATCAGAGAGGAGTTTTCAGATCTGGGAGCAGTTATGGGGATGTTCTTGGATCTAATGCATCTTTCCTCTAGCAACCAACATCAAGCCTTTGTTTTACTAACAAGATACCAGCCCAAATTGAAAAACATATCAATGTTTTTAATCTAAACCAGTTTCCTTCTATATTCACATAGATCTAAAATCCAATTCAATATCTATATATTACAATGTCTATAATTTTTTAATAGCTAGCCATAATTTTATCATTTGATCAGGATTGATATAAAATAAATAAGACATCACATGACCCCAGCTTATAGAATGCAGTTTCAGTAGCAAATTCTTTTTCTTTTACTGCAGTTATGTCATTTAGTGTACTTCATTATGTGAGCTAGAATATTGTGGTCTTATTGAATTTTTCATCAGTACTCCAATTTACATCAATTGCCTTCCGCAATATTATTATCTTCATATTTTTTATTACAAACATCTTAATATATATAATCTTAAAAATCAGCAGATAAGTTATTAGTTCTCTATATTCTTTTATAGCTAACATACTACTACATCCTCTAATCTCATTTTTAATTTCCATATATATTCTTTTACAATATCATATCCTTATTATTCTATAAATTAACATTCCTGATACACATATCATTCTCCAATCTATTATTTCCAGACTTATTTTTTGCAATAACAATATCATTTATTAAAACAGGAAAACCTCACTATATATATTGCCACACACAGCAAGCTAGAGTAATCAATGGATGCCAAAAGGCTTGTGCATAAAATCCCCATCTAGTGCCTACTCATCCAATATCCCCAAACTAGTTTCTGGCTTATGGCCTTCATCAGTGAGAAGCCTTGGATCTGAGAGCACTGCATCTAGATCTTATAATATAATGCAACCCTCCAGCAATCACCTTTTATCTCCATTTAATTACAAAACTATGAGTCTTAAACTGAAAACACCTTAATGTTTTCAATCCAAGACTATTAGCTTATGGGTCTGAACCCAGTTCAGTATCCATACATTTTGGTGTCTTTGGTTCTTTAATAACCATAGCCACCACTACCCTATTAGGCAGGATTTTTGTGTGTAGCTTGCTGTGTGTAGCAATATATATAGTGAGTTTTGCCTGTTTTAACAACAGTTATACACAAGCATAAGAGGGGGTGGTTATGTGATGTTTATTGGCTTAATATCATTTATTAAAAAGCATCATAGAAAATTGTAATTTACTAATTTTATCAATATCAGAATTCAAAGTTAAATTCTCACTGCATTACATTTATTAAAAGATGAACTCTCATGGGTGAAATTGAAAGATAAAATTATTGATATTATTTCCAAACATTTGACTAATTTTAGAAAACAAAATGTCCTTAATTCCAAATACCCAGAAAGTAGTCTTATTTAAAAAAATGATAGTTGAATGGTCATTCCTCAATATGATTTCCTATACATAATATATGCTTTCTAAAATAATCTTTAGTACTAAAATCCAAATTATAGTTTTTAAATAAACAATAATCTTTAATATTTTAATGGATCTTAACATGAGATTCCAAAATATTAAATGAAATACTATTTAACTTTAAGATTAAAAAAATCTTTACGTCAATCTATAAATGCAAATAAATAGTGCCATTTGGATTAACAGATTAAGTGGACAATTCCATTCAAGTGATCAAACTGTTTTTTTTTTTATTATTTTCTAAGAGTTAATTCATGAATTTTAAGCTTTTAATCCATAACATTGTTGTTGCATTAATCTATAATAACCCAGATTATAGTACTTTTTAAGTAACTTGTGTTATTGTTATTCTGATGGCTTCTTATGTTAAATCCAAAAAACAGCTAGGAAACTAAATACCGTGACAAGTAATAATACTTCAGTCACACTTGTATAAATTATGTTAAACCCCTAAAATCACGTAATCACTATTTCTTACTCTGGTTGGCACTGAGTGGCACTACTGTATAAAGAGTTTTACCTGTTTTAATAAATTATGTTGTTATTTGTATTCTCCTAGTGGAATAGTTAAGATTAAAATAAAAGTCATTCTAAAATTTTATAACTTCTGACTGTACCAACATTGTATATAAGTGAAAACTATTTAATTCAAGGACACTGATAGGACATTTAGTGCATTGATTTACCTTTTCTTATAACTTATAGGGTTATATTTTTTAAATATTTTAATAGGTTATACATTTATTAACTTTATTTCTTAATGACAAAAACATAACTTACACGGCAGAAATGTTCTTCACCTCTTTTAAATTTTGATATAGACCAATTTTTGGGATATCTAAAACGTAATCTGGAAGATGAGTCAGTATTTCCTGCGATACATCTAAATGAATGAGGAAAAATATACGTTAAAAAATGCTATTATAATATATAAAAAATATTGATTTATTTTTTAAGCGACATCATTTTTAAAGTGATTCATAATTTACAAACATTAAAATATATTTGGAAGTGAATCAACCTTCACACATGCACTGTTTTAATAAATTGATGCATACTCACACATATGTAAAAATTTAGAACAAGTGAATAATTTGTTTTCAAGCTTATCTATCTATAAACCATTTTTTGTTTACCATGCATTATTCAAGGCTTGAGTCATAAGTGATTCCCTTGTTCTTTTAAACCTTTCTTTACAAATGAGCACACATCAATTTATTAAAACAGTTCATGAATGAAGATCGATATACTTCCAAATATATTACAATAAATACTGTCTAAATGCAAGAAAAGAAAAAGTGAATGATGAGTATATGATTATTAAAACAATAAGCATAAATGACATGGACAAGTATGTAAGGTTTAATATATAAAATGTATATTTTTTGACAGATATCCAATGATAATGATGATTAGTTAATTTTTTTTTAAAAAAATAAAAATAAAAAACTCTGCATTTTTAAAGGAAGTTGAAGTAATAACATATCTTTGAAAGTTTGGATCAATTAGGAATTAAATTAAGATTGTAACAATCAATTATCAATATTGGAAGATTTGAAATACCAGGCCCTCTTAAACCTGGAACCTAATTGTAAATATAGGGGATTTGGAGACAGACTTTCAAGCCCTTTACCATACACACAATCTCATACTACTGATACATATGACCACACACATGCAGAAAAGATAAATAATCACCAATATATATATTTTATGCTAAACCAGCACTCATCAGTTGGCCCAGATTACTATCTCCCATACATATATATATAATCAGTGCTCAGTTTTATATTAAGATAGCAAATTCTTACATTGTAATGCATATGTGTGATCATGTGTATCAGTGTATGAGATAGTGTGGATGGTGAAGGGTCTTGACAGTCAGAGTTTAAATCCCCTATATTTATCAATATTGGATATGTAAATAATAAATTGAAGAAAAATTATATTTTGGATTATCCATACTAATTAACTTATATCTTGACCAAATGTTTTTTCAAAATGACTAATCTATTTGTCATTAACAGTAATAAATTAAAATAAATACAAAAAGTAATGTGTTAATTCATTATATTTTTGTTTATTTTTAATCCAAAGGTACAATATAATTTAAGTAATATATTATAAAAGACAAAATCAAAAAAAAATTAAACAATAGGTTCATCACTCAGGAAGTATAATCTTCTCACCACAGATATAGGCTCCATTATATTACAGTCATGCTGTATTTTGTAGTCAATGCATCAACATTTATCTGACCAGTCCAAAATAATTTGGAACTTTATTCATCATTGAAGTATAGCCATATAACTAATTGTAATCACTTAGCTGGATTAACAGCTACAGGAAAAAATATTCTAAACTTTCTTTGTCAGGTTTCAACTATTTTAACAAAAATTTCAAATTTCTATCTTGATAAGTTGATGTAATAAACGCATCTTCACTTCTCATTTCTTCTAAATCTATATAAATTGATCATAGCATAGTAATAATGTGTGAAAAAATAAAAGGAAAATTAACTAATATATATAATAATTTTGAGTTATGTAGACGAATGAGAAAGTTCTATGATATGATTATAATCTTAAACATTACATACTTAAGCAGTAGTAAAAGTTATTTATTATGTTGAAATTAGTTGTATTTAATTTAAAATAATATATGAAACGTTAAGCTTGCTTGATTAATTACTGAATTAAAGTCATCACTAATAAGTTTCAGTTCTTTTGGATATCAAAGTTGATTTATTTACAAATATATACAAAACCGATAATCCTAAACATTACATTTACGCGCTGTTGAAATTAATAATACACATATTTTATAACAGGAGGTGGATTGAATTTACAACCGCAAAAATCTTTATAAAATGTTTATAATTAAGAAAGCATCCAAACAAAAAAGCATTTAAACTATACAATTGTTAATTGCTATCTCATGTCAAATGTATTTTACAGTACATCGGCCAGAGCTTAATAAAGTAACAATAAATCCTAAATTTGTTGTCAAAGAATTCTCTAAAAAGAAAGCCATCTTTTATCTATAAAGATTGTCTTGGCAGCAAATTGTGAAAATTCTATAGGTTTATTAAGTTTTGGTGGTTATACTGTTAGTTTATAGATTGACACAAAGATGTTCACATGTCAATAGTAAGGATGAGTAAAATTGGTAATCTAATCAATCAGAATAAGATGTATTTAAAATAAAAATAAGATAGAAGAAAAAATTCATAAGTAGCTTAACAAAAACTATAACAACTTTGTATTTTATAAAAAATCTCCGATTAACTAATAAAACAAACCCAATGGAGTCATTGCATAATAAAACTAAATATTAACTCCAACATTATGGAAATCAATTGTCAAAAAGCATTAGCAAAACTAAATAGTTTATAAAGAAAAATTTCAGTGCTTGCATACAACCAAACATATCCATCACCAGTCATTCTGTGGGAATAATGAATAGTGTAGTCAATACATTAGATGACATTTAAGATTAGAATCAGAAAATGGTGGAAGTACTGTATTTATAATTTCAGTGACCATTACTACAGTATTCACAAAAAAATGCCAAAATATCTTTCAAAATCTATGCAAAAAAAAAGAAGCTTATTTATAATAGAAACAATCCATATCAGAATCACTCTGGTAATGAATAATAGATATATTGCTGATGTGACTTTCCAATCAAGTATGAGGAGGATTCATTATATTGCTTTGAATTTGTTGCACTGGTGGAATGGCAGATTCTTGAGCTCAAAGTCCATGAATCACGACCATGCTTGATCACTTCTACTGCTCAATACTTAAAAAGATAAACCACTCATTTATTTCGTAAACATAAAATTTGCAAACATAAAAATAAAGAAGGCAATCCAAATGTTTTATTTTACTTAACTCTTAATTCAGTATTCGTGTGTATATTTGCATGTATGCTTAAATAGAAGTTTTATGCAGGTCCATTTTATATATGTTTGGGAAAATTTCTGGAAGTCAGGTTGAGAGTTTGCAAGGGCTGGGCTTGGGCTATAGGCCAGAGGTTCCCCACCCCTGTAATATCAGCATAACAGTCGTTCTTCGTTATTTTCTTTGATACAATCTTCTACGTAATTGAGATAATTTTCAAGAATCTATGAAATAATAGATTCGACCTTCATTCTGGAATTACTACCACAATAAAAGTTGGGTGTAAATATTTAAAATTACTTCAAAATAATTGATTGAAACTTATTCATGATTCTCTCACTCAAGTAGAGGTGAAGATAACTGAGCAAAATATGATCAAGAGATTAAAATAAATAATTACATTATAGGTCTTAAAATATCATTATTTGCCAATCCTTTGACTTTATTTACTTTATCATCTTGAATTTAGAGTTATTTTAAAAAAATAATAAAGCCCTTTATATCATTGAGATAGAATAGTTTACCGGACACTTGAAAAGATCAAATGAATGTATTTTATCTTCACTTTAAAAAGTACTTTGTAGTGGTTAAACTTTTGCTTTACCATGCAGATGTTTTAACATAATGAGATCTATTATTTAAATCTTTGAACTAAAAGCATATTTATTATTTTTAAAAAATCTGTATTAAATCCTCTTCAGAATTTTAAAACTATCAATTAGCAACAGACTTTTTTATGTGAATATTTCAGATTTTTTAAAAAAAAATTATTATAAAAATTTATAAAGAATATTATCTATAGAGACACTGAACAAAACTGCTTTATTAATCATTTCAATTATAGAAACCAAAAAATTTCCTCATCATTATCTTTCATATCTGACTCAGCTCTATTTTCTTCCTAAATTGCTTCATTTTCCATATCATCAACAGCATTAGAAGTTCCAATCTTTTTGGAAGATTTTATAATGAATTCTTTCTTGACACTATTCTACAATTTCTCACTCAGTCATGCATCTGACTAGTGCAGCTAGTTTTTATTTTTTCTGATGGCATTGTGATATCATGTAATTATTCCAATTTTCTCTGTACTACATGTATATAATGGACATTCCATTTTGTTTGCTCTAAACTTTAAAAAAGTGCATCATATGTGCACAAAAATATAGTAATATGAATATATTAAAACATTATTATAATGATTAGAAATAGCAAAAAGTCTTATTGACTAAGCCTAAATCTATATAGATCTTACTACAACTATGATTAATAGTAATGTAATTAATATACCGTTTATTTGAATAAGTACGGTGTTCTTCAGTTTTGTTAGCACTTTCACAAAGTGTTAGTAGACCTGCACCAAGAATAGCTCCTAAACCAATTATAGCAATCGTCCCAACTGTAAAAGAAATCCAAAAACATATATACGAATGTTTATTGTCCAATAGTAAGATAATTTCTAAATATAAATGATATTACTGACAACACATTGTAGATTTTAATGATATATTAATTCCATGTACAGTGTTTGAATGAATTAAATTTTAAAAATCTATACTACAAGTTGGCTAGAATATTATAAAAAATGAACAAAATGTTATAATATCTATATTTCAATAGTATATAGACATATCAGATGCACTGAAGTCCAAATAATCATTTTCCACATCCCAGTAGTCATTGTAACTGTATACAAATACTCCATTATTAAATTATTCATTTCAATACATGCAAAATATTATATTCCACATCTTCCACATCTACTATATTTAGTTTAAAGCCTTTGATAGTAGCAAATTCTATAAACTTCATTTCTTTTTTTAATATGTTTACTATATATAAACTTGCATATGAATATAATTTAATTTTTAAAATGTATATATCAAAATATTAATTAAAATAATTAATAAAAAAAATAGATGTGGAGTTATGAAAAAACAACAGGACACTAATAGAGAGAGCAATACCATGACTGGGTATTCACTGAATATATCATAATTTGTGATAGCACTTATGTAAATGGCATAAATAGTTAATTTATTATTCAAATATAATATTTTTATTTAATATTTCAACAAAACAAGAAATTATAAATCCATAGATATAGTGATGTTACTATAAATCAAACATTCAAATAGTATTGTAACTCATTAACATAGTAGCCTGTATAAGTGCATAAGGCATAATATTAATTTACACTCCAAAATAAATAATATTTCTATAAAACTGTGGTCACTATTACATTGTAAAAAATGATCCACGGACATTAATGCAAGTGACAAAGCATTGAAATGTGGATACTGTAAGACTGATAATTCTAATTCTGTTACAATTCTTTATCCAACACAATCCTTATAAAATCTAAAACCCTACTTTAAATACATTGCATTGTTCCATTTCAAATACTTATCTTTATTCATATATATCAATAACAATATCACAATACTTTATTTATTCGTATTTTATACTGTGTATATATATATATTGTAACAGGCATACATGCTGTTACATTATTATAATAAGAAAAATTAAAAATAAAAAGTTCGCAAATAAAAACTTTTTTAAGAATTAAAAATTGAAAATTAAAAGTCATCTAAACTCGTATATATATAAAATCGTACAGATGGAAAATTATTAAAAGAAAACTTTATTAAAAAAAGAATGAGTTTTAAAACTAAATTTTAAGAAAAAAACGTAAAGATTTAAAGATAAAAATATATCTTTAAAAATGTAAAATAATTAATTCTATTGTGTAAAAACGCTAAAAATGGAAATGATTATTTTTTAATTAGTCAAAGTTTTAGCTTAATAAAAAAAAATCATAAATGCTCAAAAGACAAAAAAAATAAATTAATGGAAATGATTTAAAAATACATATAATAAAAATAATTAGTAATAAATGATTTAGTTTGGTCAGATAGTAATTCATATTTATATTTAAATACTGGAAAAAGTTTTGTATTTAAAATTCATGAGTTATTTAGAGTTTTTATGGTTTAAAAGTCCATACTTTATAATTGCTTTGTGATTTTGATCCTGTGTTGTTTATAATTTCCATGTCATCCTGGGGAGACCGTGTTCTGTTGGTATTCATTTAGAGGTCCTTTGCTCTAGCTGGTATAGTTTTTTGCAGGACCCTGGTGTCCGCAATATAGGAAAATGACACTTTCTTTTGGAAAAACTTAAGGGGTTGAAAGTGTGCCTTTTTAATCCCTTCTCATTCAACTCTTTCAGAACTGAACTTTATTTCCAATCTTGTACTTTTTATATCAAAACTCCAGATTAACTGAACATGACATCATGATGATGATGATTCTTTCACTATGGTCCATTTCCTGAGGGATTTTATTGGTTATTCTGTTCTTATTGTTTTTATCTCCTATCTGACCTTTAATTATAAATTTTGAGATGCCCAAAGGCTAGTTTATTTAGACTAATTAAAAATAATCATTTCCATTTTTAGCCTTTTACACAATAGAATTACATTTTGTACATTCTTAAGGATATATTTTTATCTTTAAATCTTTAAGTTTTTTCTGAAAATTTAGTTTAAAATACTTTTTTTTAAATAAAGTTTTCTTTTAATAATTTTCCATCTATGCAATTTTATATATATACGAGTTTAGATGACTTTTAATTTTCAATTTTTAATTCTTAAAAACAAATTTTTATTTGCAAACTTTTATACTTTAACTTTTTAAAAAATATATATATATATAATGGCATGTGTGCCCATTACAATACACACTGCCTCACAATGAAGAAGTGGTTGGTCACTAATTTTTTTTCAAGCTGCCTGCAATATCATTTTTATGTAGCTATGTAGTCTAGTTATTTATCTCAAAAATATTAAAATGCTAGTGCGTCAGACGCATGAGTTATGACATGAAATGTGGCAGTAAATTTTGTACCTCCATAAATCATCTTAAGTGTTCTCCCTGCCATCACAATTGACAATTTTTGTGGTGAATGTCATTGCAGGCAATTTGGAGAGGGCATTAGTCAGCTTTTTATTGGGGCATATAGTATATATTTAATTGCAATGATCATGTGACTTAATTTAATAAGCTTGTATTACAAATGCTATATAATGACTAAGCCAATAGCTCTTAACTAAGCCAATAGCTCTCAGACCAAGCTATCCTCAAGCCAGAGTTGAAAACTGGCCTGAGGATAGTGTTATTCTGAAAAGCTTGTTAAGAGCTATTGACACACTCATTATATAATAGTATCTAACTAATTACACATACAAGATATCTCTTGCACATCCCATACTAAAAATTAATCTACTTTACTAATTTTAAAACAATATTTTATTTTTAAACAATTGCATTAGAAATGAATTTGCACTGACTCTCATTCATTTCTACATTTACCTATCTATCTATCAATCTATATACAGATATATAATTAAAACTTTACACTAGAATATTATATGAAAGTAACTTTTTGAATCAATAGAATCTTAAACATTGAAATATCAGTTGCAATGTAATGTGTTGATTATGATGATTGTGCACTTGCAGACATCTTGTTGCTCCCCTGTATATGAATAATTATGGCCTAAATAGTGCAATATTAAATCTTAAAATATGTGATTATTATGAATTTCTGAAAATAATACAGTCTGTATGAATGGTGAATGATAAGAATGATTAATTATTGCTCACTCATAAAGATTTCTTTCAATGACTACTTTCTGTTCTTATGTGGAGGCTAATGATTCACTGAGCCCAAGAATACTTCTATTTGTTTATTAAAAATTATAACAAGAAATATTTTAACAAGTTTTATATCATTTAAGTGAAAGACCTTATGGTATGTACATCCAGTTTCTGTGATAGAACAAGGGTTAGATCAATTGTGAAAACTTTCAGGTTACAAACAAGATTACAATTTTTCTTAGACCAACCAAATTGAGATTATGTATGATTGGTCAGAAGAATGTTGATAAAATTTCAATAAACAAAATAAAATTGTTAAATCATTTGGTATTTACCAATGATAGGAGAGGTACCATCCCCCTATGAACATTAAATTTATCTTTACCAAATTTATATAATTTAAAAAAAAAAAAAAGATTCTAATAATATATGTACATAAAGGTTTATTTTTAAAAAATCAACTCTGATATAATAAAATTAGAAAAATTGATAAACATTAATTAATAGAATAAACTCTTTGATATCAAATGAATCTTCTGTAAGTTTGTATGTGCAAACAAAAATACAGTAAAAATGACATACAATTTACTTCTATAAGTAATATTAAAATCCTTATCAATAAAAAAACATTGGTCTTTACAATTAAACTATAATTTATAATATCAAATGAGTAATTATAATTATTAGATTTACAATTTGTTCATTATCTATATTTTTTTAAATTAAGAATTTGTTAATTGATTCAAATAAGCATAATGAACTTCAAAATAAACTTATTTCAATTGCCTGCCTTTTAAAGAAAACACTTTAAAAATTTTAATTCCATCCAAATCATTTATATTCTTTACAATTTCACGCAAGTCTGACACTGAACTTTTGCATGCCATAGTCATGTTTCACACAATCAACACTTTGGGAGTGAAATCATAAACATAAGATGGTATTATTGCAGATATGTTGTTTTATTTTTTAGCTTACTTTGCATGTTTCTGAATACAGTAATTCATTTTTCAGCAAGCTTTATATGGTAGTATGTGTATTTCCTATATAAGTTATAATATAAAATTTTAATTTGAAAAAATTCCATAGATGACAAGAAAATCAGAAATATCTTCAAAATGATAGGATTTAGCTCTGCCCTGACAAGTGCTTCTTTTGTATTCTGACAGGTTTTTGATGTCACCATTTTTATGACATTCTTTAATAAAAATGGTTTGAATAACCAAAACCATGTTTATTTGCGAATTTATTACATACTTTTTATACAATATTTATGAGAAATCAAAAAATATATAAATTAATAATAATTTATTTTGAATGGAAATACTTTATTTTCTAAATGGAATGTATTTAGCGGATAATGCAAATATACCCTAAAGCTATTTAGAAGCTTAGCTTTTATGTAAACAATCTAATTACAATAATGAGTATGAAAATATTGTAATTTTGCAAATATTAAATTTTTTTAATCTTTTAAAACATATTTCATCAGATATAAGAGAAATAAATAAATATTCATTCAATTTTTTTTTTAAAAAAGACAAATAAAGAAGATTTTGTTGATTTTGTAAAATAAAAATAATCTTTCTAGAAATAATGGCATATGAAACTTTTTGTTATGATTATGTTCTCATTTTTTAATATTTATAGAAAAAGAATGTGAATATTTAAAATTTATTTCAGAAATGAATAAAAATACCAATCAAATGAAGCCAAATATATTATTTTCTGATAAGTAACAATGGTTTAATCTTAAATTCTATGTTGAAAATAAAAACAAAAAAAATGATGAAATGCAGAAGAATTCTAATCTGAAAATTTTCAAAAAAATATATCAGTAACATTTTCAATAATCAATCCTAAATATTTAGATATTGTCTGACAAAATTCCCTAATTCCAAAAATGTTTCAGATAAACATATATTTTTCCAACTACACTTATTTCCCAAAAGAAAAACTGATCGTATATTAAGTGTTTAATTGTAAGTTAATATCATTCCTTCCTTCAAAAGATAAATTGCTAGCAAGATTTACATTGTTCAGGATATTTTTAGAGAAAGAGAACTTAACCAAATAATTTTTTACAGATGTCAAAATTAAAATTAACAAATTTTATTTTTGTCCTAAAAACTGTAACTAAATTAATTTCCTTTTGTAATTGATCTTTATATACACATTACATTTTAATTATAATTTTTTTTTGTTTCAAACAATTTTAAATTAGGCATGCAGAGATTAAAACTTTATATTCTAAAATATAAGTCTGAAGTTCCATTAATGTAGGAAACCTTATTTAAATACATATTTTCTATAATCTGTTTATTTTGAAAATAAAAAGAATGCTTTAGGAAAAATAAATACTTTTAATTATTATTCAATTGAATGTTCATTTCTGGCATATTCCAATTTTTTAAAAAAGACTTTGTAGTTTAGAGGTCTGCTATCTTTCAATTTCAATTGTGCTTTTTGGGGGATAAGAAGAATAACTCTTCCTTTAATATAACTAAAAAGCCGATTGTTTATAAAGTCAAATGACTTTGAGTGCAGTAATTATAACCAATTAAAAGTCTTTGTTCTTCTCTTGAAAATTAATCAAGGAACTTGTTTCTCAAATTGACTATCCAATCTTTTCATGAATATTTAAAAATTACAAAAATCCTATTTCATTTTATCTAATCTGTTTCAGATGTTTAAAACTTACAAAAAAGTAGACACACTTAAAGTGTATGCTTGGTAAAGTCGGATTTATTAATTGCAGATTTTAATGAAATGATTTATATGTTTCAATATAAATCCATTGGCAAAATTACAATAAAATAAGCTAAAATGCAACATAATAGTTTAAAAACTACCACAATTACTAAGTTGATTCTATGGATTTCACAATCATAATCATTATGCTGTTTTTGACTTTTAGATAATTTTAACTC
This sequence comes from Epiperipatus broadwayi, assembly GCA_028023455.1. Classification (NCBI taxonomy): domain Eukaryota; kingdom Metazoa; phylum Onychophora; class Udeonychophora; order Euonychophora; family Peripatidae; genus Epiperipatus; species Epiperipatus broadwayi. The sequence goes on along the minus strand of JAQFVV010006467.1, from coordinate 647,469 downwards.
AAATTCAGACTAACTTGTTTCACTAACCACACATTTCATCAACAATCTTCCTTTATCAGTACATTCCTAAATCTCCACAATAACAAAGCAATATTTTTACACTACTCTATTGCATGGATAGGGTCTAGTTACCATTCATTTTTAATCCCCTGTAAAAAAGAAAATTGATGTAAGGTAGAGATATTTTATTTGTTTATTGTTTTTTTTGATTTTGTACATGTTCCTCATCTCAAGAGTATCATATGGCACCTACTCACCAATGCAGAAATTCTAACCATTCTCTCATTACAATACAACAATTATATACTCTTGCAGGTGATAAACATAAATAGAAATCAGTTTGGGTTTGCAATAGAATGATGTAATGAAAAAAAATATTATGTTAAGAACACAAAACAGAAATACAAATGATTAATGTCTCAGCTCAGCTAATGGGTGAAAGTTATTCACGAAAGCATGCATAAAAAGAATGCATGTGGTCTGCCATTTTGAGAATAGTAAGAAACTGTGGAAATTCAGGAATTCTCCTGATGAATGTTATTCATGAACTTAATGTCTCTGCTTATAGATGTTTGCAATTTGATATAGTTGAGATAACTAAAGTAATGATTAAAAAATAAAAATATTTATCTCTGCAGTGTAAGAATTATTCATCCTTTCACAATGTGGCAAAAATGCAAAAAAACTTCCTATATGACATATAATTCATATAATGGAAAATATTTAGTTCAGAGTCTCCATATAGTAGTATTCCATGCAAACCAGAATAGTCAATGGATGCTGGAAGATTTGTGTATAAAATTTTCATGTAGTGCCTACTCATCCAATATCACCAGACAAGTTTCTATCCATTCCATGTCTTCTCCCTAATGAAAGCCACAAGCTAGAAACTGGTGATATTGGGTGAGAAGACATTAGATGAGGATTTTATGCAAACTTTCCTGTATCCACTAATTACTCTGGCTTGCTCTGAATGGCACTATTGCATGGAGAGTTTTGCCTCTGTGTTAACAGCTTGTATACACATAGGCAATGATGATCATGTGATGTTTAGTGGTTTAAAATATTTAGTTGTTAATAAAAGCATGGTGATTTGGAAGTTTGATACACTTAGTTCATCAGATGAGCAAATATTGTGCACAAAATATACACAGAGAAAAAGTGGTCTAAGATTCTATGCAGATGGATGTTTTCTATATGATCAAGTGGAAACAAGGAAAGTACTGATGAAAACCAAAAAAACTTGAAAATATCACTGCTATTCATTTATTTGGTTGTCATTTTACTTATCCTCAAAGCATAATTGACAAAATATTATTCAACAATTTGATTATGTAATCATAAAAGCAGTTAACTCAATATTTTTACAAAGATCTAAATTGAAGCAATTAAAAATATACCTATTGCAGCACCTGCAAAATCATTTCTTTCACAATGTGATTCATCTTTATCTTTTTTCTGAAATCTGCTTTGTTCTAGTAAAAAAAAAGTAAAAATAGAAGAGATTATTTAGTAAAATTAACAACTAATAAATGGAATTATGTTAAATACATAGTATTATAATAAATTAAATTAATGCAGGTAAATATTTAATCACATAGTTAAAATAAATTGATGTGTAAGCACCAATGTGACTGCCGAGCATATTAACTTTATTCAACTAACTAATTATTAAACTACAATTTTATTTTGCTTTGCTGGAAATTCATATAGAAATCTTTAACATTTCTGAAATAGGCAGAACAATTAAAGCTGTTACTAAAAGATAAACATCTAAAACTTCAAAAAAACTTTACTTTTTGATGTTATAGATTTTACAATAATACCAATAAGAATGTTATAATAAAAACATTATGCAATAGTTTGGACTAATCAAACATAAAATGTATATATGTTGTTATTACAGTAAGATCTGGTAATGAGCAAATGATTAAAGAATAAAGTTTCAATAAAATCAATATTGTAAAATAGTTGATATATATATTATTTGATTGTAATATGTTTAATTCTTAATCAGGCAGTAATAATCCGTCTATACATATACTGTTTAATCATATTGTTAGCTTTATAATGTTATATAAAGTATACAGGAAAATCTCAAACCAAGGTGCAAGATGGAGACTTTGAAAAGATAAAGAGCACATGTGCAGATGGCTAATTACCATCTGATTAAGAATTACTAATAAAAACTGCTAATAAATAATGGCATCAATTACATTTGTTGTAATAACTTTAATAAAAGCATAATAGTAAAACATTAGTCTTGCATTGGTGGTCGAGAGGTCAGCGCGACTACCTTGCACTTGCAGGCAGTTGCCCAGGTTGCGGATTCGCGTCCCGGCCGATGCTATGACACTTAAAAAAAAATAGTAAAATATTATTCTTTTAAACACTATACTTTAAAAATATTTTCATGCTTAAAATAATTTATGTATGATCATTGTTATAGTTAATTAAGAGATCTGTTAAAGCACATTTTTGCCTTCAAGGTTTTTGGCAAAAATACTATTATCAATAATAAACACATGATTATTAATAATGGTACGCTATCAACTGATTTAACTATGTTAAGTTTATTTATTGCTTTTTGATTATAGTCAGAGAAATAATTTTGTAGTAGCATTTTACTAATATCTGTATTCTTAATAACAAAATCTAAATACCTGACTAGTATATTATTACATTTTTTTTTGTTTTTTAAATTTTACTCTATTGATTTTATTCATTACTTCCCACAATGAATAAAAGCTTTAAAATAATAATATTATATATATATAAATTAATAAAACAAGTTATAAATTTCGTAACTTGCTTTTAAGCTTGCATTTAAATGATCACTAGATGGAGCTTACCAATAGCTCTAAACAAGCGTTATTTTTATAAGTGCCAAAAGAAAAAGAATTCAAAATCTCTATCGTTAAGAGCCTACCTCCAGATCAATTGGTTTCACTAAAGAACTAAAAAATAGTTTTCTCTAATCATAATTAAGGGTTAACTTAACATCATAGAATATTCAGGAATTAATTAATCCAATAAATTGATCTAAAAAGTAGTGATTAAAGTAATTAAATACTTAGACAACCTATGCTTTTATTTCAGGTTAAATATAAAAACCTCAATTGTAGTTGATAATTATTTATATGGTTGTTTATTGCACAGTTCAGTATAAAATATTTTACATACTGTATATATAATTTTTAATTTTTACTTCAATGTTTTTATTCATTATGGGAACTAATGAATAAAATTAGTAAAGTAAAAATTAAAAAGTAAATGATAGGATATAAATTTTGACAAGTGATCTTATTTACAAAGCATAATAACCCATTGTAATTTTTAGCTGATGACACACTTAGGACATATAAAACAGTTATTAAACTTTGATCTGCACAGGCATATATCCATTGTAAAATATATATCTAGAAATGCTAAAAGTCTGACCAGCACCAATGTTTGAGCCATCTTGCATCATAAAAGTAGTAACCATTTATAAGTTAATTTCTAATCTGTATAAATAAAATACAGTAGATAGACTTTGACCATTCCTGCCATCAAGAGAACTCTCTGGATGTCCAAACAAAAACATAAATTCACAAAAATAAATTAAGTTATTGCTCTAGAGCTAGCTAGCTCAAAATCACAAAGACCCTAGGGACTACAACTGTAAATAGAAAAAAAGACAAATAATTACATTTAATCTAATTTATATTAAATATTTTTACTGAAATAATTTATAAATTTTTAAAACACTGCTATAATGGAATCAATTCGTACATACTACCAATTCATAAAACAGATAGCTGAAAGAATAAAAATATTAACACTTATAATTTAATAAATTTTACTAACAAATAAAAAATAATTCAATTAAAAAAGTATGACAGTACCAAATCTAAACATATTTCTATAAATTATATAATTTTAAATAAGATTAATATGATGATTCTTATTACTAAATTAATATTTACTTTAACTGAATTATTCCCGCTTAATAATAAAATCAGAAAAACATTCGCAGTAAAAGTTAAAATTTTAAGCTTTGCTAAACCCTTCCCTTTTCTTATAAAACTAGAAAGTTCCTATACATTTTGGAAGGCTAAGTAAAAACTATTTCTGCAAAGAATAACTTAAGTCAAAATTAATTTAGATTGGACTTTATGCAAAAAGTAAAGCTTGTCTCAATCTTCTTACAAGTTATATGGCTAAGCCATAATACTTGTAAGAAGACTGAGACAAGCTTCACTTTTTTGCATAAAGTGCAAGCTAAATTACTTACTACTCAAAGGTGAAGTAGAAAACTAGTATTTTATTTAAATCAAAATTATTCATTATTAACAACTATTACTTATAAAAAATTATTTGCAAATGTTAACGTGCACATTACAATGTCTCATTACTATGGATTTTTTCTCTTAGTTCTAGAATTAAAATTTCAGTGCCTTTCCAGTGGTTTTGTTCTTGGTTTTTCAAATGTTTAATTTAAAATTATATATTTCAGGGTAAGTTAGCACGAGTTTATTATCCACAATTTTCATTAAATATGATTCTATTAACTTCTTTTTGTAGCTTTAAGGTTTTAGTTTAAAAAATTTATGTATTAATACAGATTTTGAAGTCAGATTAACACACATTAAATTTATTCATTATACAATATAATAATTTTTATATTAGCAGATTTTAAGTTTAGGCTAGTACGGACTGAGACAGTCATCATTTTGGATGGACACATAATGGTTGCTGCAATTTTCTTTCAGGGGTACTTTCTTGCTACATTTTCTTTTAGTGAAACAGGTTGCATGTTGTGTTGGTGATGCTTAGATTTTATTAAAGCTTAGCACATGGTTTTCTTTGACTCCATTTCAAAAAGCATTTTTTAACAATTAGTAGTGAGATTAGTCATACTTTAGACTACAAAGCCAACTTTTCACTCTTCTCTTCACAGCTGTACTTAAACTGCTATTTTCTTCTCAACAGCTGGATCAAGAATTACTACTACTGACTAGATACTCAAATCTGCTTTAACCTACTCTTTATCTTAATATTTTTGAAACAATTTTGTTCTCCATCAAATCACACAATATCTCAAAAGTGAATACACTAAACTCTAACCAGTTGATTATATTTTTACAAAAAGATTATATCTCTTTTTTAATTTAATTAAAAAATTCCAATTATACTATAAAATTTAATAAATCTTTTCTGTAGTTGCAATATGTTGGATTATTCCATCATCATCATCATCAATCATTATCAATCCACTGCAGGATGAAGATCTTTCCAAGTTCAATCCATCTCCGATCTTTAGCTTCTCTTCTCCACATCACCCCTGCACACTTTCTTATTTCATCCATCCATCTCACATGTGGCCTCTTTCTGGGTCTTTTACAATCTCTTGAAATCCAGTTTAAGATTTCAATTGTCCATTTATTATCATCTCTTCTAGCAATATGTCTAGCCCAACTCCACTTCAATCTTAATTTTTTCAATGAGGTCAGTAACACCTGTTTGTTTTCTTACCCATACATTGCATTTTCGATCTCTTCTTGTTACTCCCAACATGCATCTCTCCATACTTTGAGTGGTCTGAAATCTCTGTATTTTTCTTCTATTAAGTGTCCAAGTCTCAGATCCATAAGTAAGAACTGGTAAAACCCATTTGTTAAAAACCTTTTCAAACACATAGGCATATTTCCATTTAGTATCAAGTTATTTCTACCAAAATCACTCCAACCAAGTTTAATTCTATGATTAATTTCATCCATTATGTTTCCATCTGTATTAATAATCTGACCAAGGTATTTGTAACTGTTAATTTCTTCTAATTTATCATAATCAACCTTTATTTTTATATTTTGAGCAAATCGATTAAACATTACTTTAGACTTTTTAACATTTATCTTTAGTCCTACTTTCCTACTTTCATCTGATAACTCCCATAACATTTCCTGTAACTCTAAAGCATTATTTGAAAAAACAACCACATCATCTGCAAAATCGAAATGACTTAAATAATCTCCATTTACTTTCACTCCTTTAGTTTCCCATTTTAATCCACAAAATACTTCTTGCAGCACTGCTGTAAAAAGTTTTGGAGATATGGAGTCACCTTGCCTTACACCCTTCTCAATGTTGATTTTCCCAGTATCATTATGTAATCTAATTGTTGCTGTTGTATTTTTATAAATATTTTTTAAAATATGATAATATCCTGGATCTATATCTTGATGATCCAATGCTTTAATCACTGAAGAAATGTTTATAGAATCAAATGCCTTTTCATAATCTACAAATCCAAAACATAATGTCAACTCATATTCATTTGTCCTTTCTATAACTTCTCTCAATATCTGGATATGATCTACTGTACTAAAACCACTTTTAAATCCAGCTTGTTCTCTTGGTTGGTGGAAATCCAATGTTCTCTGTAGATGAGTTGTAATTATGTTGGTAAAAATTTTGTATAAAACTGATAAAAGGCTGATAGGTCTGTAATTTTTAATATATTTTTTATCACCTTTTTTAAATATTAATATTATTACTGCATTCTTCCAATCATCTGGTACATCTTTATCATTTAGCCATTTGGTATATAACTTTGCTAAAAAAAATTCTATTTCTTCACCTGCTTCTTTTAATATATCAATTATAATTCAAACATTACCTGGAGGCTTTTCTTTTTTCATACATTTGATTACATGTCTCACTTCTTCATTTAAAATTCTGGGCAATTCGGAAGATGTAGTAGATATAGGAGGTACTTGTTCTTTATTACTATATAATTCTTGATAAAAGTCTTTTACCCATTTTATGATGTCATCTCTTTTTTTAGTAATAATTCAGTCTTTTTTTATTGCAGATATAAATTTCTACCAATACCAAAATGTTGTTTTACATTCTTGAGACTTTTATTTTTTTCTACAGCTTTCCTTGCTAGTTCACAATTATACTTTCTTATACCATTTTCAATTCTTTTCCGCACCACTTTACAAAATTCGAAATATTCAATCCTTTTTAATGCATCATTTTTGTATATTTTTATATTCCTTCTTTTTTTCATAAATTCTCTAGTCTCAGTAGAAATTTTATTGGTCAATTGCTGTTTTTTTCTACCAGCTATCTTTGTTGCAGTTTTTAAAAGTATATCAATTATTTTCATATTAATTTCATTCAAATCTGAATCATGTTCATTATCTACTAATACTTAAAAACCGATTTGTAAGTTCTAATTTAAATTCATTAGAATGTTTCTGAAGATTAGGAATATCAACTGTAAATATTGTTTTTCTTAATAACTTTTGTCTCTCTAGTTTTGCATTAACACATATCTTACATCTGACTAATCAATGATCACTTCCTGTGTTAAATTTATTAAGAACATTACAATCTTGAAATATGTATTTTCTGTTAGTCAAAATATAATCCAATTCTTCTGTACCTTCATTTGGATGCTTCCATGTCCTTTTCCTTTTAACATTTTCCTCAAAAAAAGAATTCATAATATAAAGTTTTTATTTTTCTGCAAACTCCACAAGTCTCTGTCCTCTCTCCTTTCTATTACCATAACCAAAATTACCTACAACACTTTTATCTTTCATTTGTTTACCAATTCTAGCATTAAAGTCTCTCATAACAATTTTAAAATGGTGTTTACTCTGATCAAAAAACCCTTTTGTACATCCATATAAAAATCTTCTATTACTTCATCACTATGAGAACTTGTTGGGCATAAACCTGAATTATCTGCATTTGGTATCTGCTATTAAGTTGTATAACTAATCTTGCCACTCTGTTTGATACACCATCAATCTTCACAATGTTGTTCTTCCACTTTTTATTTATAATGAATCCTACTCCACTTGTATTTCCAATATTTGTGCCTTTATAGTAGAGTACATCTCCACTTTTTAAATCAATTGTCTCTTCATCTTTTCATTTAACTTTACAAAGTCCAATAATGTCCCATTTAATATAAGACAGTTCTTCTAAGCCCCCCCCCTTTTTTTTTTTTTTTTATAATTTTTTAATTTTTTTTTATTTTTTATAATAAAAAAAAACATAACAAATCACTTCAAAAATTTTAGTTTTTTTTTTTTTTTTTTAATTTAAAAAATTATTTTATTTTAAAAAAAAAATTTTTAAAATTTTTTAAAAAATTTTAAAAAAATTTTTTTTTTTTTTTTTTATAAATAAAAATAAAAAAATTTTTATTTTTTTTTTTTTTTATGAAAAATAAATAATTTATTATTTATAATAGAAAGGAGGACCCACGACAACAAAACAAATAATATTTATTTTTTTCTACTTTAATAATAAAAAATATTTTTTTTTTTTTTTTTTTTATTTATTTTTTTTTTTTTTCTCTTTATTAATCAAGGGGCCTTTTAATTATAAAAATTATATAAAAAAAAAAAAAAAAAATTTTTTTTTTTTTATTTTTCCTTTTTTTCTGTGTCATAGCATTGGGTGGGTGTGAACTCACTAACCTGGGACAACTGCTTATAACGCAGCTGTTTTCACCTCTCAACCAATGATGCTTGATGTTTTTCCATTCAAAACATGTATTTTAAGACATCTGTAAGGTCTGATTTGGTTAGAGTTGACTTCTGACTACAATATGATGTGTGTATATATAGAAAGTTTCTACTAGATCACAAATGAAGTAGGTGAAAATTAAGATGGAAGTTATTTTATTTGTGATATTAATTTAAAGGAGATAAAAAATAACTGTAATGTATAAAACTTTTTATAAACTTAATAAAGTAAAGAATAATAAAAAATTGAATGTTTTCACACATGAAAGCATATTTAAAGCTGTAAAAAACCAAAAACCTTAAAGCTAAATGGGATATGAATCAATACTAAACAGTTTAATTTTGTTGCCTCACAAAAACCTGCCAAGACTATTGTTATTTAAACAGCATGGATAACTTTTGACTTTTCTTTAAAAATAAATATATATATATGAAAAATAATTTTCAATGTATTCAATTACACTAAACTCTTAAATGAAAAAGAATTTCAGTAACATCCAGATTCCGGAAGCATCAATGTTTTCAATAATTCCTTGTAGATGCTAAAATGACACTTTCATCAAACTTCTCTATAATGATTCTTTTAAAGTGATTGTCAAAACTGTATTTAATGATGTTTCATCTCATTATTTTCTGCCAATGATTTTTTGATGGCATTTACAAGATTAGATTGAGATAAAACAGATATATCATCACTTGAGAAAAAAATGATATAAAAAATTCTAATTCCATTATTGATAAAAACTCCATATATCAATGGGGTTTAAACTCTAGATAGATATTTGACACACTTTGAAAGACCCTGCCATTATATTGGACTAAAAGACTAATTCATAGTACATTGAGCATCAACATTTTGATTTTAAGTTTCTTCATGATTCAGACAAAGTCTGCTGTTAAAACTGCAACTGGTTTGATAATCTAAGTTTACCATAAATAAGCTTGAAGAGTATTTTGCTGTATACTATTGTATTTTAGTGACCTGAAAAAAAGAAATAAATCACTGCAAGTAAATGATGTAAATCTTGAATATAATAATATTCATGATCTCAGTGAGGATGGCTGATGAAGACACATACTCTTCCATACAGTATATGAAAGTTGATGTTGTGTACATGCTTTAAATTTTCTACAACCTCTTCCACAATGACTATATTTTGAACTTTAAAAAATAATTCAACATTTATATGTCTGTTCCTGAAGAAGTTGCTACTCAACCAAAATGAATATCCACATTTTTATAAATTTCACAAACAGTCCACTTCACACCTTAAATAAAATAGTTGAAAATAAAAAAAAAATACTAGTAAAATCTATAAACAACCAATAGATTAAAAAAATTTGAAAGCATATAGTAGGTTTAAATAAATTATAAAGTAAAAAGAATAATGATAATAAAATTAAAAGCTTTAATACCTCGAGAAAAATGCACAAGCTAATATATTTTTGCTCAAAAACATTTATTCTATTTTCAGACTAACATATAAAATTACTGTGCCACAAATTTTATTATGTTAAAAGTGTATTTGTAAAAAAATAAAAATAAACATCATTTATTAAAATAATATACTAAAGAACGGCATGGTGGTTTTTAATAAATTTTCATATCATCAACAAACCATGTCATATTTCTCTCTTTCAACTAATATCCTTATTTTATGTTAACTTCAGCATATCAAATTATATATCTTTTTGTATAGGCAAGAACAATCCCAATAGACCATGTCTGGTAATATCAAGATGTGAATCCAATATTGTATATGAGAATGGGATCGTACTTTAACAGCATTAGAAAACCTTTCTACTTGTTTGTGCAGATTTTGCATGGATGAAAAATTGCCACATTCAATAACGTTTTAGTAAAATATATCTTACTCAATAATAATTCTTTTTTTTCACTGAACAAGATCTCAGTCCAAAACATTCATATTTACAGTACTTAATCAAATTAGATTTAAGCATAAAATTGTACAGCTTATTATAGATCCTCTAAAAAATAAATAAAAAGTATTTTTATTGATCTATAGTTTTTTTATCAATACAGCAGTGACATTTTCAAGATACCCATTTTATCTAAGGTTTGTTTTTTATGATGAACATCATAAGGAATTCTTTCAGATAGGTCTCACATGTACCCCACAGAAAAACTATTAAAATATCCTCATAATTTAAGCATAATTCTGAAAACAACACACAGAACAGTATGACTAGCTTTTTAACATAATATAAGAAAACGCTGTATCTTAAAGTTAAATCTTTCAAAAAGACATGATATAGTTCACTAATAAAATTCAAGATTATTCACATGAAATTTTGCTTTAATTCAGAGACAAATTTACACAACTATATAATACCTATTAGAGATTCTATTACTTCTCTATTTCTCACTTCTAATAGTGAATTTCAAATCAAATAAGGAATCTATCCATTATCTTGTCATATATACAATTACATAGTTACTCAAATTAAAAAAAATATTGCATCTTCATATTTTATTTTGATAATTAATATAATTATTTCACACAAAATTACTTATATAAACAAATTATTTTTATAATAAACAAATATAATAATTATAATTTCAGTCAGAATCTACACTACATTATGACAAGGCAAATCAAATTAAGACGATTGTATACATGACCTTTCAAAAAAGCATAAACTATCCGACATGGTGCACACTTTCAAGGAAGCTTTTAAATGCAAACCTCTACATTTCACTAATATTCAAAATGACTAAAAGTTTATGTGAGTCATACTTCCAAAATTATTTTCAACTCCTATGGACAGTCTGAAATTTTTTTAGAAATTAACATCCTGACAGATTTTAAAGAAGAAATAAGCTACTTCATTATGAAGATGCACAAACATTTGCAAATTTGAATTAGAAATACAAATAAAAATTCAATATTACAATGGAAGACATATAACACATTTTGCATGTGCATATTGATATGATAATTGTCACAAGATGCATCAAAATTATATCTCTTACAAAAGCAATAATTAAATATAATCTTACATAGTTGGCTCTCAAGTTTCAGATTAAGAGTTAGGTTAGGAAGATACTCTTGATATGGCCATGAAGAATATAAATGATACAATATTTAGAAACTTTTCTTTCCATATTTGATCCATCACATTAACATTGAACAAAAATCAGCTTAAGTGATCTCATATAGATAATAGGAGATATGTTACTAAAACCAAATATATATATATATATATATTAGATTTAAATTTGTTTGTGAATACTTTCCTACAGTCATTATTCTTAATGATATATTTTGGTCATTTAGCAGAACATGTGAGTTTTGCATAGGCATGCTACATTTTTGCAGATTTAAGAATGTACTGACTCCAAATCATCATAAATGTAGCTAGATTCTAAAAGCATTCTTCAATTTTGCTAATAAGAAAAAGATAAAGTTGCATTTTTTCTAATGATTTTCTTCATTTCTAACAGCTGCTTATTCATTCTCAAAGGTGAATATATTGCCATGTTATCAAAGGTCTAAGATATATATACCCAAACTAATCAAATTATGTAATCATAGCTATTTAGCATATAAAATCCTTTAAATTCTTTTAAAATAAAATGGCAATTATAATGACATTCATCATATCAGAACTTCAATACCCAGATAATAAATACAAAGTAAATTCAAGGATCATAACCATAAGAAATATAGAAGTATCAGATCTGAACTGAGAATCATTCACATTTTATCATCACAACTTAATAAAATGCATTATCCACTAAACAGTTAATGGTCTTGCATTTACAAACTTCATTGTGTAAGCTAACTTGCATGCTTTAATCTGTATTAAGACAAAAGAATTGTACATTTTGTTCTAAATGCCAATTTTTTAAGTACTGATATGATAAATGTGTATTATTCAAATAAATTACACTTTCAAAATATATATTCATCATTATTAAACATTATTGCACCAGAGAAATTGATCACATCACTTGCATCAATATTTCATCAAAATATAAGCATGGCCTCAATATATGATTATTATAGTACCACAATAATAGTCATTTCATTTAAAATTAGCACATATTAATACATTTTATTTTGAAAGTGGGAAAATCGTTTTTTCAACAAAATTATGCTTAATCATCACATACTCAAGGTGTCAAAATTATTTATATTTCTTTAAAACCTGCTTATGAAATAACTTTTTTATTCATAAAGTAAAATATATCCGTGATTTAACTATAAATGAAGTAATTCTCTATATAGTACTAAATTAAAATATTCTGTTCTATAGCAAGGTTGGACCAAAAGCCTACCAACGGATGATTAGCAGAGCAAGGCAAAGGAATAAAATTGAAAGAAACATACATAATTTTAAAGTAGGTAACAAAGTACTAATAAAGACTCCTCGTGTAAGCAGATGGAACATGTAGTGAATTACATTAATTGGGGTGCAAATGAATTCACTGAATTCATACACATACAACTATATTTTGACCAACCTATTTCTTTGCTATTTTTAAAATACCAGCCTCCAATGTCATCAATATGACTTAAAAACAAAAATTCAAATGGCTCGCCAACAGTTAATTGATAAATCTAATATTAGAAATAAGAGAAAAAGTAGACATCACTTTAAGATTGGGGACAAGATTTTTTGTGAGAACACATCATCCAAGAAAACCGATGGATAATGTTTATCATAAATTTTGTCAACAATATGATGGACCATACACTATTGTGAAACAATTTGGCCCAAATGCATTTTGGTTAATCATTAAGGGAGAACTAAAAAAAAGTTATTATGTGTGGATATTGAAGTGATACATTGATTATCAAGAAGAACTGCCAAATTCAGAAGCTCAGTCGCCCATAAATGAATGAATATGACTAATGTAGATGAAATTGGAGTTTAAAAAATATATATGCATGTATATTGTAATAAGAGAAAGATAGTATTGTACTGAAGTAAATGGCTAGAGTAGGTAGATGTGATGAGGGTACACTCATGTTAATGTGGAAAGGTTCACTGAAGTATTTTAGAGCCAGCTGAGATGTGGGAGTTGACCCATATAATATGGTGGGCATCCCATATTTTGTTCAGTCCTTATAGAAATCCAATAAGACTCCAAGGAGCAGGATATAGGCTGACAAACCCAAATACATGTCTTCTGTAACAACGACACTTAACTAGTTGAATTCAGATTACTCAACCATCATAAGGTAAGTAAATTATGTTAAAGATAGTAGGAACAATGTTAACAATAACAACAGTTCAATTCAAAAAAAAAAGAGATAAGGACAAGAATCCAACAAAAATGAGCCATAAAGAGAAAAAGTAAATGGATATTAATGAATAAATCAAAATAAATAAGTAAGCATTAGAACTCTCCCTTATTTAAAAAGAAATAATAAAATGATCCAATGCAATAGCCATCCAAACCTTTGTTTATATGCTAAAATTTGACACTAGTCTAAATTTTAACACTCTAAGAGTGAGGGAAATGTAAGGTGATGCCCAATCTTTATAAAAAAATTAACTGATGTTTTGGAATGACAAGCTAAGATTATAAAGATTAGATAGGCAACCAGCATTTTAAACACATTAAATAATTATTAGGATATCTTGAGGCATGTATATATACATAAATAACCATACATTCAGAAAGGAATGAACTATTTTTTTATTATTAAATGTGGAATAAAATATCTACACATATACATTTATACATGAAGATGTAAGAGTTTCAATCATGACATGACAGAAATAATAATAATCTGACATCAAGACATGTTAACCAAGTTTCTTTTGTTTAAAAGAGCAAAAAAAGAGTAAACGTTTGTTGATTTTGAACATGAAAAAAGATAAGCAACAGTTGGTTGTAAAAAAATGGAATCCAGATGAAAGTAAAGTTTCAGAATAAGAATATTATTTTTTTATATTATACTAATTATGATTCTATTTTATTAAAAAAAAAACATTAATATCTTGAATTGCATTTTATCTATTGATTTGTTAAAGTGCAGAATATTTTAAAAAGAAAAGAAACATTATTTAAATTATAAATTCTGAAAGATTTATATTTTGCTTATCAACTGCAAAAGTCGGATAATTATTATAAAATGCTTTTTTTAAAAAAGCAAACTAATTAAAATATGAAATAGAATTTTAAAATACTAGATTGCATTTCTTTTGAAGTAAAAGTTATTATAACACATCTTATATATGTATATAAGGTATGTATAAGAGCATTTCTACTTATATTATAATGCAAACTTTAAAAAAACATATATGTAATTATGAAACAGTAAAAGAACATAATGGTAACAGTAAATACAAAAATAAAATTTTTATAGATAATAATATTTATATTGGTTTTAAGTTATCTAAATTTGTATTTTTGAAACTAAATGAATTGTTAAATAAAATTAATAAAAAATACTGTATAAATATAAAACCTGTATACAAAAAAAAGAGAACTTTAAGATCTTTGATTAATCATAAAGAATTTAATATGCTTGAAGCTATGAATTCAGTGTATTTAATTAAATGTTTGAACTGCAAAAACAATGTATTCTATATTGGAACAAGCAAAAATAAATTAAAAACCAGACTATATCAGCATATAATTGATAAGAAATCTGCTATCTTTTGTCATAAATTGGAAACAGGACATAAAGACTATGAAATCCGACCTTTGGAATGTATTGGTAATTACTATGAAAGATTTAACAAAGAAAGTATTTATATAGAACTTTTAAATCCTGTTTTAAATAAAATGTTAAAATAACTTATATATTTGTGCAAAAAAATTGACTGTTTTTGTATAGATATTTTTCCTTTTGGTATAAAAAATTTCTCACTATATAAGGAAATGTTGTGATATACAGTTTTCCATTTTTTGGTTTATAGGTATTTTATTTTGTTATTATTATTATTTTTATTTTTATTTTATTTTTATTTGTTTTTATTTTATTTTATTGTCTTGTTTTCTTATTTATTGTATATTTTTTCTCTGTTTTATAGAACCTTGATAAAGTCCATATCATTATTTTTTAAAAAATGGACGAAACGTCGGCTATTTATATTTATTTGTGAAGTTATATATTGTATATCAATAAAAAATTTTTGAAAAGAAAGTCTCTCCGTAGTTTTTTGACTTTATGTAATTACTTATTTGAATATATATAATATAATGATGCATTAAGCATCACATGATCACATTTCCTATACTAGCACATTAATTGTTGATAAACAGAGCAAAACTATCCATACAGTATTGCCACCTGTGCTAAACAGAGTAATCAATGGATGCCAGAAGGCTTGGCATCCATTGATTACTCTGTTTAGCACAGGTGGCAATACTGTATGGAGAGTTTTGCTCTGTTTATCAACAATTAATGTGCTAGTATAGAAAATGTAATCATGTGATGCTTAATGGTTTAACACCAATCCTGCCTAATAGGATAGTGGTGGCTATGGTTGTAAAAAAGCTAAAGACACCAAAATGTATGGGTGCTGAACTGAGTTCAGACCCATATGACTATATAAGCTATTGAGCTTAGATTGAAAATATTTTTTGTGTTTTCAATTTCATTCTCATAGTTTTGTAGTTAAGTAGAGATAAAAGGTGGTTGCTAGAGGGTTACATTAGATCCTAAGATCTAGATGCAGTGCTCTCAGATCCAAAGCTCCTCACTGATGAAGGCCACAAGCCAGAAACTAGTCTGGGGATATTGGATGAGTAGGCATTAGATAGGGATTTTATGCACAAGCCTTCTCACATCCATTGATTACTCTGTTTAGCACAGGTGGCAATACTGTATGGAGAGTTTTGCTCTGTTTATAATGACGCATTCTTGCTAAATTAATTGTTGCAGGATCTTTGTTGCCTTCTTTGTGTGACCAAATGGTAATAAAGTCTAATCACTGGTATGCCTAGTGTCTAATCAAGTGTGGAAAGATTTAAAAGAAAGTTTTCATGTATTTGGGGAAGAAATTGCTACAAAATCAGCTGCTTTATGAGTTTGACTTCATCACAGGAATTGTTCTAAGTGGTTAGAGTTTGAAATCATTCAACATGCATGAATAAAAGAAAGACACCATCTGCTAAGAACATTGAAGCTACACTTACAAATTTTAACTCTTTACTTTTAAAGAAGTCTATGATTTCATTTAATTTTGATGCTCTTAAATATTTTGTATTTGTATTTTTGATGTATACTGAGAGTTGAGTTATGATTTTTTTCACCCTTCTACTCATTTGCAGAAAACAGTTTTTTCTTAAAATGTAAAGAACTTATTATGCTTAAATTTTGATAGAGGGAGAAAAATATAAATATACAACTCAAGGTATACATATATAATTTTCATATGTTTGTAAATAAAATCTTATCATAATTGGCTGCATTAGATTTGACATCTGGACATTGACTTAAAATATAAAGGTAAGATTTTTAAACATCTACATTTAATTAGGCATTTAGTATATAGAGTTAAATATTCATTTTACTTACTAACAAGTAATTATATATGAGTAAATTTTCCTGTTTGTATGATTAACAATCTTATGAATGAACTCTATCTATAAAACATAAATTAGCAATCCATAGACATAAGTTTAATATACATTCAGGTAACACAATCTAATTAAACATTAAACACCTAATAATATAGATTGATCTTCAAAATAATAGTTACATTATTCTATATTGTTGTGCATTGTAATTTTATTTTTTAATTGATATGTTTAATATTTAACTTACTTCTGTTGTTCAGGTTGGAGTATATGACCATTTTGTTGTAATCACAAATAAACAGTAATATTAAGTTGTATTATAGTAAAGACACATATCCATACATTATTATATTCATGTTTTATTAAGTTATAATTGTTATAAATTTGGAACCAGAATTTGTTAGTAAATATTTGTTGTTTGAAGTTAAAATCTTTGTTTCTCTGGTCTCTAGATTATCGAGCATCATTCATACTTCACTCACCGGAGCATCTATTGTACATGTTCACCCATCTTTTATACACATTCATCATATTTGTATGTGAGAACTTAAGAATACATTCATTAGCAAAAAGCCATTACAGACCTATATAGAGGTCACATTATTGCCATCCTGTTTAAATCCACCCTTGAGTAAAGTTAAAGGCAAATTTCTTCACTGAGTTTGAACTCTGAGATGTAATAGGACCTGTAAGTTGAGAGGACTCTGGGTATACCATCTTAAATTGTATTATGACCAAATTTTAAAGTTTAACTCAACTTTTTTAGTCAAGCTCAAATATTGGTCAGGTATAGTGTAGACTTTTTCCCATATTCTCCATAAACAATATTCCATTGATTACTGTTTTATTTTGATACATTGGGTTTCCATCTGGAAATTGTGCCAGACCATGGTCCGTTACATTTTTGGGCATGAATAGTTAGAGCAATTACGTTTTTACACACACACACACATATATGTATATATGGTGCGATCACAATATATTGTACTCATATGAATTTTTTAATTGTAAATAAACAATTGATTGCAAGCACTAACTTAAAAATAATTTATAATGAAAAAACAATGAACGGCACAATACTTACATTATAATTATATGACATAATCATTATGACTATACTAAGTATTACTTTCTAGTAAATATCTATGGCTTTTATACATTTTTCTTCCAAACAAAAACAAATTCAAAGGCTAGATTCCTGGAACGAGATTCAATCTTATATTTAATGCTAAAACATTACATGATCTATGAGAAACTAACCACTTAACTATTTTTTATCATTTATAATATACATTATATAAACATTCCTATACATTTTATGATAAAAAAATGATAGAAATAAAAAGCAAAGACTCAATTCTCATAACAATATTTAAATAATTATAGTATTATTTTGTAGTAAAAGTAATACACATTAATATAAATATCTCAATTAACTTTTTAAGCATATTCCAAATACTGAGGAAGTTATTCATGGCTATTAAGTGATTACATAAAAATATAACAAAAGAATATTTGATAAACAAAAGCAAAATTTCCATTGTAATATATTTGATAAAATCACAACCCAATAAACTTGCCTAACTATTTTTATATTTTGGCATCTATTACAGCATATATTTACATTTTAGTTAAATTTTTATAAAAGTACCTGCAATATATATGTTATACTATAAAAATTGTTTTTTAAATATGTGCTTAAAATATTAAAATTTAAAACTGACATATTTTATAGATTTAGATAAAAAAAAAAGAGACCCATAAATTTTACATTTTTATATCTTATTAAAACAAAAAATCACTTTTAAATAAAATATTTTTTTTCTAATTTGTTGATATTTATTGATAAAATGATTCCTTGCTTAATTACTTTTAAAATTTATATGCATATATTCTAGTACAATACTTATTGATTACACTATACCATAGGACAACATTATATATTCCATCTTTCATTATCGATATCACAGTAAAAGCCAACTATACTTTTAGTGCAGTCTAACAATTTTGTTTTTTTGAACTTTGCTTTCATGATATTGTGAATATTCATAATTTATTCCTCAATTACATAACTGTCAAGGTTTTACTGAAATTATAACACGATGAACTAGGATCTCTTGCAAATATTTATGCACTGAATATAATAAAATGTTAATAAATATTGTTTTACCTTCACCCATTTTCTGTCTTCTTTTTTACCTAAAGAAATATAAATATTATCTTTAAAATACAAGAAAAAAAACTTTCTAATTTTTTGTTTATGCATTAAAAAGTGCTTTATTTGAAACAATTAAATGAGAAAACAATATATAAATAAATAATACATAGTAATAAATGTTGAATAAAGAAAATGAAAATTAATGAAAATTACTTTTGCGAATTATTTTAAAACAATATAAAAAATAGTTAGCAATAATTAAGTGTAGGAATATGAAAGCATAGACTCAAACTTAAATTAGGAAATAAATATCTTTTATAATATTATTGGCATTATATGACTTCAATATAGTAAACTGGTTATCAGAATGTTGTCTGAATAATTTCAGAAAGTAAAGTTTTTATATTTGTGCAATTCTGACAATCTAGAATAATGAAAAAAATATAGGCAATAGAAAATACTGATGTTTGGAATGGAGTCCAACTTAATGATATCAGTGCAAAAATATTGATACATTTGATCATTTTTTTCAAGCCTTTTTAATCTTAAAAAAAAACAATGATATAAATACTCTAAAAATCTGGTATAACTCTCCAACCAGTGTGAAAAACACATCATATTTTATTAATCAGTGTATCAACCACTCAACTGATTAATCCATATTAACATCTTTTGTTTTCTAGTTGATAGCTAGATTTCCATTTACAGACTATCTTTGTATAGATAGTTTCATTGTCTATGGGCTGATTACATTCAAAGAAGTCCTAAAAGTGTTTTACAAAAATATGGTTAACCTAGCCTGAATTTGAATTTATGTTTATAGGCAAAATACAAGATTTTTTTCTGATAAAGAACAAATGTAAGTTACTCAATAGATGTCACCATGCATAAAAATTTTCTCAACTTTACTGCAGTCTTTTCAGAAACCATAAGAGGCAACATGATAAGACATTCAACTACCAATTTTATAAGATAAATTGTTTTACTGTAATTTAATTTCTTGATTATTTTATGTTCAGGAATATTAATAAATCTGTCAATAAGATCATTGAACAGTTTTAATAGGTGTAAAGAATTATAAAAGCTTTGTTTAATTGCAGAAATTTATTGGATTTGTTGCAAAGTCATTGGATTAGTTAATAATACTATTGCACTTATAAGATGACATATCTAGTTTAATAAATTAAAATGATTGATAACTACAAAGATGAAATGTTTTGATATTTTGATGCATGTCATATTAAAATGCATGTATCTTACAATCACTTCATCTGAATGAAACTGTTATGACTACTATTACATGCAAAGAATATAATTTAACTGTGAGGTCCAATATTAATTAAAAATGAGTTTGCATAATACACAAATTATATATAACCAAAAAATATATACCAAGGAAATTAAGCAAGAAAGTAAAAACATTAACACTGTCTTTGTCATGAAAATATAAAACCATGTTGCAAATAATGAGTTACTGATATATATATAAATTTAATAGGTTATTACAATATTTGTGGTCTTAAAGCTTATCAAAGAATAATATAGACTTGCATGGTCTACAATGTCACTAGCTATAAATGGATACACTACAATAAAGTTCACTGGAATTGAAAATTCAATCCATACTGTACTCTCAGAAGTAAGTCTTTATCATAACTATAAGACTTAATTTTTATCAGCAATAAATTAGATTAGGCATTTTTCTTCTCTCTCTTATGTGCTTTGCTATTTCATGGTGCATTTCTTCTAATTCTTCACAATGTAAGGTGTACTTATAGGTTAGGTCAATTTTTTTAATTATTATTTTTAACCCCTATAGTTACTGTAATTACATTTAATTTAGCATCAGTTTGACATAGATAATTAATAAATGATTTTTTAATGTAACAAAAACTAGGATTCAAACAAACTTAAGCCCATAAGTTGGGTGGTGTACCAATAGTTATTTCTGGTAATCTATTTAATGTTTTCTCATTCCAAAATATAATTTTATATCTGTCCTTTTTTATTAGTATCAATCATGTTTTACATTATAAATGTATAGATTAAATAATAAATATGTGGATGTCAATTTCCCATGGAAAGAAGATTTTGGATGAGCTGCTATCCAATCATCATTATACTTTTACATCTACTTGCAAGCTAATGTCTCAAGTTGTGAGCTTACTTCACTGAAGATAAAAGAATTATTACACACTTAAATAAGATCAAAAAAGCATTGGAAAAATAAATTTTAATAATTTATGCTAATTAAAAAATCATACATACAAACAAATAAATACATATAGGCCAAATGTCATGAATCACCTTCTTAACAATTAAAATGACAAACTGCCACCAGAGCAGAATTTCCAAGTTGTAAATAAAGTTATATGCAACAACACAAAATGTCATGCATTGTATTAAGGGGAATCACATGCCAAACTGTAATTGTGCATAATAGATACCAATTCAATTGAGTTAAGACTAATACCAAGGTCAAATCCATTTTTCTCAAACATGAGCCACTGCTTCAAATCTATAACTTCTAACATTGTATGCTTAAAAAACAATGCTAAACATAAAGATAAAAAAGCTATAGTACTACCAACAATATACATGCAATCAACAAAAAGAATCCTGTGTCCTTCTAGCAAAAAAGTTACTCATTTAAATTTACTTATTCATATTCTATTCAAATTCTATGCAACTTCCACTCATGTTTTTATAAACTTCACATGCTCTTGGACAACCAATGCTATGAATATGTCAAATGCATGCTTAGTATATCATGCTGTTAATGTATCAAACAAAGCTTTTCTTTATATACATATTGCATGTATTTATTTTGAAATAATACTTGAATATAAACAAAATATTAAATGTGATTAACAGTTAATAAGATGTAAATGTAATATGTCTATTTCAATAACATCAAATAATAACTGCCTCAAATAAATTCATCTATTCATAGCTAATAAATATTCATCAATTTAAACACTATATTACTAAATATCAAAACATATATACTTAATAAGACCTTCTACTGCTGATAATATGTACATAAAATTTCTTACAATGGATGTTTTTGTAGCTGCAGTTATAACATGATCATACCACCTCTTGCTTTCTCTTTTTTTTTCTTAAAAAAATTTCTTTAAAATAATTGTCCTTTAACTCTAAATGCAATTTATGTTTTCATTTAAAATTACATTCAATAAAATAAATTACATATTTACAATAATAAGAAATATGTTATTATTCTTAATAGTTCTTCTAATAATTGGAAATAGTATACTATCAGTATTATTTCAGATTCTGCTGCATTAAGGACCAGCTATCAGAGAAAATATGTTTTTATTTAAAGGACTCTTGTTGTTTGTAGTAGATATAGGCTGTGAGTTTTACAGTCTTCATTAAAAACATTGTGATTATAAAAACAATTCTGTGAGACTCATTTTCTAACCATAGATGATTGAGACAGATCCATCACTGGGAGGCAGTAGCTTTATCATCTTAGTACAAATTCTTAGATATAACCCTTTTCAACCATATTGGTTATAATGAAAAATTAAGTATAATTTAGCAGGTTATCCAGACATGTGTTTAGTTTCCATAAAGCATATTATGAAGATAACTAATGGTATCATTTACTAAGCAACTTTCTGAGCATCACAAAATGCTATTGAATTGGCATTTGTACTGACTAGCATTATAGTATCACAGCAGGTTAATTTTAGTCACAGAATGGCTTGCATGTTAACTATTCTGATGGCTGCATTTCTCTTTTTATAGCTTAGGCTAACCACTTCTTATGACCTCCCACCATTTGTTGCAAGTTGCTTTTATCCCCACCTCCAATTACAATAATTTCCCTCTTTTTTCATTAATTAAGGATTATCATTGATTATTAGTCTTTAGACATTTTAAATAAAAAATATAAATTATTTAGTTAAAATAGTTTTTTTTTAATTTTTGAACCTTTCTTATCTTAAAATCTGAATTAAAAGATTAACAACCACATTTGAAATGCATATCAACTGATTTTTCCATTTCAATATTTGCAAGTATTTTAATCTATTACTCCTCATTTAATTATATTTACTATATATTACCATTCTCTATTTCCAATATTCTTGGATGAACTACACCAAAATATAAATTCTTTCTTAGTCTAATTAAGTCTCATTCGTTACACCAAGCAAAACTTGCTTTTGCTTGAAATAGGAAAAGAAAAAATATTATGGTAATTTAATTTCACTTTTTACTTCATATTTCTAAACTAGGCATTGAATCATTAGTAATATATGCACATACACACACTTATGTATAATAAAAATATTTAGATTGTAATTTTAATCCACTTTTTGTCTTGAGGTCTGCATTTCAAAATATTGTTTTTCTATCCCCTAATAGTTTATAATTTATAATGCAGAATGGTTCCATTTTCATTCTAATTTGCCTATTATCTACACCTCTCTCAGAAGAAGAAAATAAAATGTCTTATATTTTTCTTTTTTATTCCATAAATCAATTGAAATTAGCTATTGTGTTTTTGCCAAAGCTGCTAGCATTCATGACATTCACTCTAATCACGGGCTGTATATATATATAAAAACAAAAAAAAAAGACTTATAAATCCAATAAATAATATTATATTTCAACCAGAGGACTGGTTTTCATCAGAAAGAAAAAAAATACACAGTAAAATGGCGATAATCAAAAATTACAGATTTGGTAAAAGATTAAAAATTTAACAAAACCCCCCTGATTGGTCACAAAATCTAACACAGAATATCTACCCAATCAATGACAAAATTCAAACAAAAAAAAAAAAAACTACATTCCCTCCTAATCAAGCTTAAATTTTATTTAAATTAAAATAAATATAAAAATAAAAAATCCAAAATTAAAAATTAAAATATACATATGTGCATACATAGAAAAATTAAACTATGCTCACATACAAAAAATAGCTGTGCTCACATTAATATTCATTAAAAACTAAAATACTTATACATTTTAATCAAAAATTATAGTTAGTGCAAAGTACAATAATTTATAACTAATTATTTATCTATAAACCAATTAAACACAGATATTAAACATCCATATAACCAATCTTTACATAAAAAACCTCATATAAGAAAATTTTCACATAAAAAACACACATATAGAAATCATTTAGGAGACCAGGTAACCCAGAGATGTAATAGTTCCAGTGTTCAAATTCAATCCATGTGGTTCTAAGGTCTTGAATTTAAAAATAAAAAAACTCTCCTTTTGTTTCCTCTCCCTTGTAGAAGAAAAACCTTCCTGAAGAATCACTACTTTTAAATCATCAATTGAATGATTCGGTAAGTTAAAATGTTTTGAAACCGGTCTATCTTTATTCTTATGCAAAATGTCAAATCTATGATTAGTCATTCTGACATGTAAACTATTTGCTGACTCACCTATATACTGGTTTAAACATCTACTACACTCTATCAAATATATCAAATTAACACTTTTACATGTAACATAATTAGGAATATACCATTTGAAATTGCAATTCTTAGTACTAAAGACCACTTTTGTCACAACAATATGTTTACATGTAAAACATCTTTTATCTTTACATGGAGAACATCCTTTTTCCTGTACAGAACTACTAATAAAATTTGTTTTGACAAGTATATCTCTAAGTGATCTATGTTTTCGATATACAGCCTTAGGTGGATCAGAAAAAATAGATTTTAAATAATCTGTGGACTGTAATATGTTAAAATGTTTTGCCAATATCCGGTTAATATTAGGTAAATCTCTATTAAAAGTAAGAACCAATGGTGGAACATCTAATTGTTTTTTACTCTTTTCAGATAAAAGAAGTTTCTTTCTATCAATTAAAGAAGATCTCCTTACTGCATTATCCAACAATGTCTTAGGATACCTCATATTGAGCAATCTATTATATAAAATGCTATTATTTTGTTGAAGAAATTTCTCATCATTACAAATCCTCTTCATCCTTAAAAATTGACTATAAGGAATATTAGCCTTTAAATGTTTAGGATGGTTACTATAAAAATGTAGATAGCGGTTATTATCAGTTGGTTTCCTATATACAGTAGTAGTAAGAACTCTATTAGTGTAAATAACTTCAACATCAAGAAAATGAGCAATTGATTTTGAAAAATTCATTGTGAAATTAATATGTTTATTAAAATTATTTAAATAACTTAAAAAATTATGAAGTTCAACTTCACTGTGTGGCCATATCATGAAAATGTCATCTATATATCTAAGTCAAGTGTGAGGTTTCAGCTTAGCATTATCAAGTATAGTGGACTCTAGTTTTGACATAAAAATATTCGCATAACTTGGTGCCATCTTTGTACCCATTGCAGTACCTTGTTTCTGTAAATAGTATCTAGAATCAAAAGTAAAAAAAGTATTTCTTAAAACCAAATATATTAATTCAACCATAGTAGTAATAAGACCATGATCATACTCTCTATCTTGTAAAGCACATTTAATAGCCTCAACTCCATCATCATGAGGTATAATTGTGTATAATGATACAATATCCAAAGTAACCAAAAAACAATCAACTGGTAATTCAGATTTAATATTTTCTAACACACAAAGAAAATGAGTAGTATCTTTAACATAAGAATTAAATGATGGTGGAATAAATTTAATAATATTATCAACATATGCTGAAATATTTTCTGTAAGACTAGCAATACTAGCTACAATAGGTCTGCCTGGACAACCAGGTTTATGAATCTTTGGCAAAATATAAAAACTACTAGGATGAATTTTGGTTGGTACTAAAAAGTTATATACATTATTATTTATAAGACCCCTAACTCTCATATCTTTTAAACTAAAAAGTATACCCTTGAATAATGAATTAATAGTGGTTAGTAAAATAGGCTCATAAAAAATTTTATCATCTAAAAGCTCCAGAGCTTTTTTAACATAATCATCTTTATTCATAATTACTATTGATCCACCTTTGTCAGCTGGTTTTATAATAATATCCTGTCTTTTCACTAAATTGCGTAATGCATTCATCTCTCTCAATGTTAAATTACTCTTATACTTACTATGTTGTTTAAGTCTAATTTCATTAATAATATCCTGATATACATTATCAGTGTACGAATCTAATAACACATTCCTTTGATGTGGTGGGGTCCAATCAGATCGTAATTTCCCAATAGTATCACATTCTTGGTTTCCAAAAAATTCTCTTAATCTAAGTCTTCTTGAAAAATTATCTAAATCCTGATGAATTTTAAATTCATTTTTTTGATAAAATGACTGAACTATAGGGCAAAAAGATAAACCTTTATTTAACAGTGAACATTCTGCCTCACTAAGATTAATGTTAGTTAGATTAATCACATTGTTTTCCTTATTAGCTAAACATAAAAGTCATTGCTATAAATATTTGAGTAGATTTATTAGTATTTGTATTTCCAGAAACTAAAATATTGATAGTGCATTCAGAAGAATCTGTAACTCTATGAACCAATGCTAAACCAGCATCACTATTAAGAACAGATGGTAACATTTCAGCACAATCTAATGAATGTGAAGATGATATAAATAATTGATCAGTATCAATTGGAATCATATCCGATGTAGAAATATCTGACACAGTATGATTATCAGAAGTCATACAATTAATTAGTGTTTGTGACTGATTAGTAACTAATTCAAATCTTGGCTCATTACCCATAACTTTGAACCAATGATACATTTTATTATGAAATTCCTTCACCAATAACTTCTCTCTAAAAAAAACCCCATTCCTATAATTCCTTCTGTTCATCTATATTCATTAAATTACAACTACCAAAATGTATAATTTCTTTTTCAATTAATTTAAGTCTTACCAAAAATGCATCTTTCAAAATATGTATTAATGCAACAGATGCTTCTCTTATTGTATTATCCCATTTAATTGCATGTTCCCTAGGAAATTGGTCTATGTTAGCAATAATTTTTATTCTGAGGCCTTTAGGAATTATGTTATTGTTAATAAAATATGCAAAAGTACTAATATGTTGTCTATATCTAACTAATTTATCATATAATTTCCTAAGTTTAAGAAATGATGTACTATGTAATGTTTGTCAATTACTTATAACCTGCTTATTAATTAGACGTCTAGAAAAACGTTTAGGGATTGCCCCTGTATTAATTAATGTTAGACCCTGTAAATGTTATTTACTAGAATAATCCCTATTAATATCAAACTCTGTATCTATGCTAGATATTGTATTAAAATCAGTGCCAATTATCAATCCATTATCTATTTGGTTAACTACACCCACCTCTAAATTGCCCAGATCTCCTTTACCACCATCTATATGTTGATCTGAAGCAGCAAAACCATCAATCTGTTGAACATCAGAAATAGTCATTGTTAAAAAGTTCTTCTGTTTGGAAATGTTACAAATTATATCATCCAATGAAAGGTCTAAAGAATCATCTTTACATTGAGTATGATCTTCTTTAAAAACTTTTGGAGATCTATCCCATAATGATTCCTCCAAAACGTTCCCTGGCAAGCAAGATTGTTCAACATCTACTAGGATCCCATTAGTATCACGCGGTATAATAATTTGCGATTCCTGACAATTACATATCTCAGTCTGCGTCCCCATTTCACATGTCAACACAGCTTCCATTTGAGTTCCATATATATATATATATATATATATATATATATATATATATATATATATATATATATATATATAAAACTTATAGTATCACTCACCACTGAACAGCCTATCATGCACAATGATTGAGACAGTAAGATGCTGTTGTATACTTTAAATATTAAATGTTTTAGATAAACAAACAACCACAAGTATGGTTTTATTAAAAGAACATTAATATTTATTCATACTAATACTAGGAGTCATTGACTGTTATCATAAACAGTTTAACAGTTACCCTACCAAAAATCTATCAGTAGATACAAAAATTATTTTCCCTTCCTGTAAAATCAATATAGAAGTTTTGTACATCTATTTGATAAAATCCTTGGCAAGTTGACACACCTATATAGAGTCTTAAACATATACTATTATTACAACTAACTACTGATATGAGCATTTAATGATTTCAATTCCTGCTAATTTTTTCTATTTTATCAAATGAGATGTTGTTAAATTTCACACATTCTTATTGAATTATATTCTGAGAGATACAAAATTTAAGATGTTACTATTACAAGTAACAAGAGTCTATGCATAATTTAACACATTGCAAGTCTTTTGCAAAAAAATTGTTGATCAGACCCTTCAGAATTAAGAAAATGTCATTCAAAATTAGCTAACTTAGCTTTATGACTGTTTATTAGAGTTACCTTCATCTTGTTT
This sequence comes from Epiperipatus broadwayi, assembly GCA_028023455.1. Taxonomy (NCBI): domain Eukaryota; kingdom Metazoa; phylum Onychophora; class Udeonychophora; order Euonychophora; family Peripatidae; genus Epiperipatus; species Epiperipatus broadwayi. The sequence goes on along the minus strand of JAQFVV010006467.1, from coordinate 618,909 downwards.
AATGTTAACACTTTCACCTGTGGTTTGGCCTGATTTAATTCAAGTATACATATTTTTAGGCACAACAGATATGACTGATAGAATTAATCAAAGCTCCCATAGAAAGAACTTTAAATATAATTTTAAAATTTTGGCTATTTTGATTAATGTAGAGGAATCCAATCTTCCCACATACACATTAAAATTCAGAATAAATTTTGTTGTGGATGGTTTTCTGTCTCTCCTTTTACATGTTTGAGTTCAAAGAAAAAAAGCAACTTATCAAGGTCCCCTATATTTGCCTCTTTTGTTTTTGTTATTTTTGCATGATCATTATAGCTAAATCTTGCTTTGGATGACATGCTTTGAGAGTCATCCAAAAACAATGTTTTGTCTGAATGTCACTATTCCATCTGTGAATCAATTTGTTTGATTGTAGACCTACAACTGATTGATGATTCTACTGTTTACCATGACCTAGAATTTCTGTTGATTCTCTTTTTATGTATTTCCAGCAGATTTATCTGTGTTTCCAGGTCTTTTCCAATTGCTTATTTGGTTGGTTATAGAAACTCATGTTTGTTGCATTTAAAAAAACTACCACCTGTTATATAATTTTTGCTATTGCTTCTCAATATCTGCTAAATTCTGAAAGGCAGATTGTCATCATTCTATAATTAATGTTCTCACTGCCTGCATAAAATTTTTCCTGCATTATTTGGTACCTGCTGGCTTTCTGGCATTCTTCTGTCCAAATGTTGTTTACCAGAACCTCCCTGTAATTGTTAAAAGTCTTAGGTTGATAAAACAATGAGTCCCATTGTGCTTGAGCATCAACTTGTAAATAATTGTGTGCAATAGCCATCTGGGTTTCCTCTGACATTATATTAAGATTAAATTATCTTTTCAATCTATTGAGATGCTGTGTTGGTGGTTCATTGGTGTAGCCTCTGAACACTCGAATTTTGAGTTGATTAATGCTGGAACATATTTCTCTATGAACATAATTATTGTATAAAAATGCAACCATACATTTCATAAGATCATTCTTATTAGTAATATTTCCATCATATCAGTACTTGATAAAAATAATTAGTTTTCCATATCAAGATGTTTTATATTTTTGAGACTTATTCTCTTTTATAGCTTTCATTATCAATTCAGTTATATTTTTAATCCTCATTGCACTGATTTATAGAATTCCAGATATTGAATTTTTAATGTATTATTTTATAATTTGTTCATGTTGTATATCTTTTATATATTGCCTAGTCTCATGTAAAACGTGTGACCCCAAACATTCTATTAACAACACCTTTATATAGAGGCAAAACTCTCTATGCAGTAGTGTCACTTAGTGCAAGCTAGAATAATCAATAGATGCTTTAAGATTTGTGCATAAAATCCCTACCTAGTAGATCTTTGGATTTAATGCAATACTCCAAGCAGCCACATTTTACCTTATTAGATAGCTATAAAGCTTTGGGTGGCATTACTGTATGGAGAGCTTTGCTTCTGTGTAAACAGCTTGCATACACATGAAGAAAGGTGATCATGTGATGTTTTATGGTTTAATAGCAATCGTGCCTAATAGGATTATGGTGACTCTGATTATTAGAGAACTAAAGACATCAAAAAAATATGGATGCTGAACTGAGTATACAAGCTAATGATCTTGAATTGAAAATGTTACTGTGTTTTCATTATAGACTCAAAGCTTTATAGTTAGCTAATAAGGTGGCTGCTGGGAGATTGCATTAGATTTGAAGATCTAGGTGCATTGCTCTCAGATTCAAGGCTCCTCACAGATGAAAGCCAAAAGCTAAAAACTAGTTTGGGGATATTGGATGAGTAGGCACTAGATAAGGACTTTATGCACAAACCTTCCTGCATCCCTAGATTACTTTGGCTTCCACTGAGGGGTGCTACTGTACAGTGTTGTGCCTCTATATAAACAGCTTGTGTAAGCATAAAGTATAGTGATCAGGTAATGTTTAGTGGTTTAACATCACCTTTAAGTGTAACAGGTGCCAAAGATAATTTTTCTAAATTGAAAATCCTAATAACATATTTAATCAATGTCTCCAGTTCAATTATTTGAACTGGCAATAATTTCTATAGAAATGACTAAATTTAACAAATTATAAAAATTAGGTCAAACTATTTGATAAAATCCAAGGAATAATTTTATAGATCATGATTTATTTTTATTCTACAAATTTTATTCATTTTGAATTTGTTTCATTATTTGATTTTATGTGTTTATTTAGTAAAGATATTTCTATTTATTTAATACATATTTTTCTATCCATTCCTTTAATCAAGAGATCTTTGCAATAAATAGAGTATTCAACTGCAACAGAAAGATATCTCCAACAATCTCTCATAGAAGCAGAAAAAGAGAAGGCATTATATATAAGGCTTTCCACCTATTGTGTAGTGAGGATTTGAACAGTTTTCTATTTTTGTTTTCTTTTTGGCTAAGAATAGTTATCATTTACTAACCAATATTGGATAATTAGAGAGATTAAGTAAAGTTCCATTGCCTGAAAGATAATTCTTAAGCTTTTTGAAAAAAATTTCACTTGATTTAGATTTGAATGCCAATTTATAGGTTTGATAGATGGTTCACTGTCTTTGAACACCAAGTATCTAAAGTTTGACTCAAAAGTCAAAATTAATTGGCATGCCCCTCAATACATGTTTATTATCATAATTTACATTGTGAAATTAATATTCTATTGAAATTGGTTAATTAATAAATAAATATTTATTATAAATTAATAGACAATAAATTATATTTATAATATACAGCAAAATAAGAATACAATACACATTGTTGGTGCAGTATAACAATTGTAAGTTAAATAAGTAGGAAGATCAGGAATTAACTGCAAGATTACAAGTATTCTAAGTTGTGTTTTATGAAATGTTTCTACTTTTACTTTTTGGCTAAGCGATTATACCATTAAGACATCAAAACATCAAATGACCAACTTGTCATCCCATTACTTTTGCTTACATCTTTCTACTCATTAGCTGAATATATTCCCACCAGATGACATAAAAGTGGTGAGAATTAAAAATATGGCTAAATGATTATAGCTAGAAAAGATGTCATTCTGATTGAAACTACTGACTTGCATGAATTTGCAGTGATCATCTAAGTGTGAGACATATTCGCTGGGCATAAACACTAACAATGTAATATTTTCCTATTCTAATTTGCAATTAGATTATTTTCCCCTTGTGGGATTTTTTTCATTAATTGATAAGATAGATTGAAAATCTGTTAAATCTTTCAATCAGTAAATCTGAAGCTAATATGCTTGTAAAATAATTAGACTTTTTTATTTATTTTGGATTTGAGAAAGAGCATATATTTGTATATTTAACTATGAGCTTATCTCCACAAACTTTATACAGCATTACAAATTTTGTTCAAATTGTTTGTAATCTGTTTTAAATGGATTGATTTGGGTTTCTAAATATCATATAATGGTTTGAGTGTTATGCTTTTCATAGGAAATAAAAATAAAAAGTAAGCTTTGCCAAAATCCTTTACAATATATTGCTGGAAGCAACATCATAAATTAGCACATAAAAACCATATGATAAACAAAACACATACATTGCATAACAAAAGTAAACTACTAATTCTGAAAAAACATTTTCAAATTTAATTTACTCTTCATTTTATTTTCATTATCATAAGTCTGTTTTTTTACAATTCAGAATACATTAATTTTGTTCATTCTCCATCCCCAGCCATCAAAATATTATTACCATATTCTATGTTACAAAATATAAATTTTTCCAAAAAACAATATACATGTTGCAGGGCTATTGCATGAAGTATGGGGGTTGTGCACCACACAAATACATCTCATCAAGGGAGTGGCCCTAATTCCATGATAATTATTAGTTATTTTATATCACAATAATTTAAAATAAAAAATATGTGATAAAATTCATAAGTAAAATGTTCAGATTTATGAATTCCACCATTGTTAGAAATAATTTGGTTGTAAATATTTCTATTTAAATATGAGAGGATTACTTTTTATTTAGACTTGTGATAATTGTTAGAAATATACTAAGCCATATATTACTTATATCGATGAAAAATAAAAAAACAGTATTTTCCAATAGAGTGGACTCATAAGAGGTTATGCCACCATTAGAAAAATGTTGTGGTAATAGTCGGTGTCAAGGAAACAAGCATGCTATTATTAATTTATTTAGAAACAATATTTTCAAACATGAACTGCATTAAAAAAACACAGGCTAATTTTTATACAAAAATATACATCATTATAATTTACTTAAAAATAAACTTATTTAAAAAATATCATTTCATGCTAATTATGATAATTCTAAATTTATTTCACAACAGTCATATGGTAAATAGAAGGATTTGGACTTAGAATTTTTAGTTTATATTCATCCTCATTCCATCTCAATCCACTGATACACATGACTATACCCATGTGAAAAAAATTATGGATTATCAATATATGTATTCTATGCAGAATCAGCACTCATCAGTTGGACCAGATCACAATGTCCCACATATATATACAATCATTGCTCAGCCTATATTAATATAGAAATTCATTAAACTTCAATAAACAGACTTCAATCCTCTCACCCCTCAAATTATTCAACTATTCATTTCACTGAAAAATCAATAATGGAATGTTGAAAGATTTTGGTGGATTTGATATTCATAATGTAGACATTGTCAATCTAACCCATTATATTATTGGACCTTTATGTATTCATTTATATTAACAGAAGAGGGTTAGGCTGGACTAATATTATGATGTCCTATTTCCAAAGAAATATATTTAACCTATTTGATTTAGTATACTGAATGATTTCTATCGTAAATAGATGGGATTTCAGTATTTATCCAATATCCACTCCATCTCTAATCAACCAATACACATGGCCACACACATAATGTCTACATAGGTATGACTACAATATCAAATCCACAAAGAGCTTTGAACATTTCATCATTGGTTTTTTAATGAAATGCATGATTCAATAGTTGAAGGGTGAGAAGATTGAAGCATGTCCATTGAAGTTTAAGCAAATTCTATCTTAATGTAGACTGAATACTGATTGTATATATGTATGGGAAATTATGATCTGGACCAACTTATGAGTGCTGTTTTAAATGAAATATTGAGGATTATTTAGCTTTTTCACATTTGTGTGGTCATGTGTATTGGTTGATTGAAATGGAGTGGAGGATGAATTTAAGCTGAAAACCATAAATTCAAATCCCTCCATTTACTATAGAAAGCAGTCTACTAAATGAATAGGTTAATTAACCATATGGTTAATAGCTACATTTATTAATAACATTTTATGAATATCGAGATTATCTTCTTACATTTCACTAATCTGCCTTTCCTTTGATTTGTACCATCATAAGTTTGTTGCATAACTGAAATGCTCTGCAGGTTCACAATGAAAAGTTTATTACTCAAATATATTCACAAACTTATTGTTTTTTATCACAAGGTTGCAGCCTGCTTTAGTTATGTTATATTGTTCACAAAAGTCTAAATTTAAGAAACAGAGTAAAAACACATAATCTTTAAAAAAGATATTATGTTCCAAAATATTTAATTCTTAACAAATTTCATTATATTGATATCATTACTTAATGCCATTCCATCAATTGTAATGATCACATAATATTATTTGAAACCTCTTTTAAATGGTCCATTATTGAGAAAGTAATATTAATACCATCTATATTCTTTATTATTTTTACAATGCTTTTTTTACAACATAATATGATAGTTTCAATTGCCCAGCAATCTTCTTCACTGTAAAATTTAAAGAAGGAGCGGCTAAAAGTTTAACTGTAAAACTTAAAAGTTTGAATTTAGCAGTTAAGATTTGGAGATATAAGTAGAAGATACATATAAAAATATGTTAAAAAATAGTATTATAGTTAAAGAAAATTATAACTATTGAACGTTAATACAATGAATACTAATAATGTAAAGTATAAAAGATATAATGTTAGAGTTGAATATTTTAAAGATTAATAAGAGTAAAATAAATGAAATAAAAATAATATATACATATGATTATAGGAGATATTAATTGATAAATATAGAATATAAAAAAAAGTAAAATGTATGATATATAAAAGGTAATAACTAAATAATGATTATAAGATGTATATATTTAAAATATAAAATTATATGTTCATGTATATTTATATTCATGTATTTGTATTATGTTTGTTATAGTTCTGAAGAAGATTGCTGTGGCAATTGAAACTTCCATATTAGATTATTAAAAAAGCATTGTAAAAGTAATAAAGAACATAGATGATATTAATATTATATGGATTTGGCAATGCAATAGGAAAGATAAAGTTATTATAAAAATATCTAAAAAATTTACTATCTTGTGAACAAACCAGATGTTCAATTTTTTTATTGTTGACCAATATAAGATATTATTAAAAAAAATAAAGTGCCTCACTTGCTAATGGGTAGATCACCAAACAAATTCCTATCACTACAACTGAGCAAAAAAAACATAGTTTGAAGAAGCAAGTACCTTTTTTGAGTATTTCTAATACTACAACAGAAAATAATGAAGCACAGATAATGCAATGACAAGATGCAACTGGTCTAATAACACACCAGGAATTTAAAAAAGTTGTGATTCTGTGTGAAAAATTTAAATCTTCTGATTTTAGATTAAATTTTAATATTAATGATCCAGGCTCTTAGCTCAAAATTATAAACATAAAAGTTAAAGATTATCAACTTGAAAATTCTATTAATCAGATAGTTAATGAGAGTCTTACACAAAAAAACGTATTGCTATATTTCCTTGAAAGTCTATGATAATGGTATATTAGATGTAATAATATGTTGGACTATTTTCATCATGTATTAGTAAATATTGAACGTATAGAAAATTGTAAACTTTATTTAAACTTTTCAAATACAAAACAATTTGTTAGTAATAACAGACAAATAGACAAACACAAGTTAGTAATTACACATTTTGAGAAGTGGTATTCTTCTCTCTTCTTTAAGTGTTGCTGCCTAACCAGTGACAGTATTAGCAGAGGAGTCAAACTTATATCTTTAGATTCTCAAATATTGAATTTTAGGCAAGCACTCTAACCAACTGTGCTATTCTGTCAAAGCAAAGAGATTGTGGTCTGTGCCAACTGATGAGTGCTGGTTCAGCATGAAATTTTCATCTTGGGGATCATAGATCAGTTTTTCACATCTTTGATCATAAGTTAATAAGGACGATTTCCTAAAGATGTGTCTGGTTGCAAGTTTACAGAAACATATCATTATTTAAACAGGCAAAACTCTCTATATGTATTGCCACTCAATGCAAGCCAGAATAATCAATGGATGCCAGAAGGCTTGTGCATTAAATCCCCATCTAGTGCCTATTCATCCAATATCCCCAGACTAGTTTCTGGATTGTGGCCTTCATCAGTGAGAAGCCTTGGATCTGAGAGCACTGCACCTAGATCTTAGGATCTAATGCAACCCTCCGGCAGTCACCTTTTATCTCTATTTAACTACAAAATTATGAGACTTAAATTGAAACTATAATATTTTCAATCCAAGCTCATTAGCTTATACAGTCATACATGTCTGAACTCAGTTCAATACCTATACATTTTGGTGTCTTGGGTTCTTTAATAACCATAGCCACCACTATCCTATTAGGCAGGATTGTTTTTAAGCCAATGAACATCATATGATCACCATTTTTATGCTTGCTCTTAACTATTATTAAAACAGTTAAGAGCAAGCATAAGGAATAGTGATCATGTGATGTTTATTGGATTATTATTATTTAAAATTTACTTTATTCAAAACCATGAAATTCATTTTTTTGTTATTATTGTGTTATTATTGCAAATTATTAAAAGATTGTATTACTCGACTTATTAATGTGAGTAGTTGTAATAACTTGTAACACTTGTGTCATATCAAAACAGATCAAAATAAAGCAAAAAATATCATGTAAAAGCTTACAATAGATCCAATTCAACAATGATTGCATGAAATAGAGGGGAAATATTGGCAATCTCAATACTTGTCAAAAGCAAGTCGCTTTCTGATGTTCTAAAAATTTGTTGAGAATGATAACAGTACCTTTTTAAAATTAATATATATTCTTGTTAAATTCGATTCAATAATGGTAGAATATTTGCATCTTATTCAAACATTACAAAATTGATTGTTGCTTATTATTTAGATGACCAAATTTAAAATGAAATCACGTTATTTCTGAAGCTATAAAACAAAAAAAAATTAAAAATGGTTAAAGAACTAAAACATTATTTAGTAATTCTTGATACTACTCTGGACATAAGTCATAACAATCTGTTAATTGTTACTTTTAGTTTGGTTCATCCGTAACTATGATACAAATACTGCAAAATTTCTTGAACTTTTTTAGGCCTTCAATCTGTGATGAATATTATGGGTCAAGGATTATTTGAGTTTATTATAATTTTTTAAATTAACAAACATTAATGTTTCAGATTAACTGCAGAGTATATGATAGTGGAACAATATGCAATACAAACATTATGGACTCCAACAAAAATTGTTCAAACGAATTCATAAATATTTTATTCCATGTGTTGCACAGACATTAAATTTGGTAATTAATGACAAGATAAAATTTCATTTGAAATTGTTACTTTTTCAAATTAATGCATCTGTAAAATTGTTGGCAACACTTAAGTTTAAATTTATATATAGAGCTCACAAAATAAGCTCTTAACAAGCTTTGAGAATATCCTCAAACCCCAGACCAGTTTCTGCTTCTGCCATCATCAGTGAGATGCTAGGATATTCAAGCATTACATTAACAATACCAGGATAAGCCCAGCACTTTATCTAATGTATAACTATTGAGTAGAAAATCTGAAATTGTCAGACATCCACATGTCTTCCAATCCAGCTATCTAACTTAAATAGTCATATGGGACTGAACTGAGTGCACATACACCATATATTAATAGCTTTAGCAATATAAAATCACCAAAGCCTTAATAGTAAAAAATAAACTGATAAAAAAAATCAAGTCAGATGTCACATGACTTAATTTAATAAGCTTGTATTTACAAATGTTATATATGGCTATTTGAGTTAGATAGCTGGATTGGAAGACATAAGGATGTCTGGCAATTTCAGATTTTCAACTCAATATTTATACACTAGATAAAGTGCTGGGCTTTTCTTGGTATTTTTAATCTAATGCTTGAATATCCTGGCACCTCACTGATAATATCAGAAACAGAAACTGGTCTGGGGTTGAGGATATTCTCAAAGCTTGTTAAGAGTTTATTTTGCAAGCTCTATATATAACATTTGTAAATAAGCTTATTAAATTAAGTCATGTGACATCTGACTTGATTTTTTATCATTTTATTTTTTACTATTAAGGCTTTGGCAATTTTATATTGCTAAAGCTATTAATATATGGTGTATCTGAATTTGGTTCAGTCCTTTATGGCTATTTGGAAGACATATGGATGTCTGACAATATCAGATTTTCTATTCAATAGTTATACATTAGATAAAGTGCTGATTCTTGTCCTGGTATTTTTAATCTAATGCTTGAATATCCTGACACCTCACCGATGACACCAGAAGCAGAAACTGGTCTGGGGTTGAGGATATTCTCAAAACTTGTTAAGAGCTTATTTTGCGAGCTCTATATATAACATTTGTAAATACAAGCTTATTAAATAAAGTCATATGACATGACTTGATTTTTTTTTTCATTTTAAGTTTAAATTTAGAACTACATTCTATTACTAGAGAGGAAAATATAAGTGAAGCAATAAGACAGCTTAAAAATAATATTAAAAAAATATATCAAGCTCTTACAGATATTATAAAAGACAATACCAAAGGTAGTGATTCTAGAGTTCAGATTGATAATTTAATTTCAAATAATTGTTCATTTAAATTTGGGGGCTCATTCATTCTATTTGGCATGATATATTAAATCTCATAACTGTTATAAGAAAACTGATGCAGAATCTGCCATTTAATATACATACAGTTATAGAAAACCTCAAATTTATTACAAACAATTTGAAATATCTCGGGACTAATAAAAATTTTGAAAATATTAGTACTTCTGCAACGAACCTTATAACAATTCAGTTTTTCCAAAAATGAAAGAGAAGAAAAATGAAAATGTTTTCAATATAAAGTATTTAATAAATCAATAAATCATGGTAAACTACATTTTAAAAGCAATTTCTTTTTCACATTTTTAGATATTACCATATCGTTAATTACAGAGATATTTTACAGTTAAAACAATGCAGTAATGACTTCCAACTTATTCATAATATAAACAAATTAAAAGAATGAAATCATGAAGAGTTATTAAAATATTGCATAAAGATGTAGATATAAAACTACATGGCAATAAAAATTTTGATATTCAGGAAATTGAAGACATAGCTTTATTTCATGTACTGAAAACCTTCAATATTTTATAAAAACTAATACGGACCCTACGCTGTTTTGAATTATATATATCAAAATGGAGACTTTTCCAAATATAGCAGTTCTACTGCATATTTATTTACTTTGCCTGTTTTGGTAGCTTCTGACGAAAAAAGTTTTTCTAAATTAAAACTGTTTATGATCTACAATAAAAAAAAGAACGATTAATTTATCTGTTATATCTATAGCAAATAATATTCTATATATCATAGATCCATGAGAGTTAATATGGTAATAACAGTATAAGAAATGAAATAGTTTTAATTTATAAATACTATTTCGTGGGACTGAGAGCGATGGAATTAATGGTCCTTTACTTTGCCATTAAAGATCATTTACACATTGATAATCTAATCTAATAATAGATCATGTAAAACATTATTTTACACAGACGTAAAAATAAGGGACAGATCAATATATCATTAAATTATAATATAATTTTACTGTGATCTCAATTCGGCAAAGTGGTTTCAATAATTAATTGTTCCTTTTTTTCAGGTGATCCCTAACAAATTTTCTGAGAGAGCATTAATATATTCATAGCACTGTAGTAGCTTGGTTATCGTTTGCTATCCTCAAATTCATTAAACTTCATTATAAATATCCTACTTCAAAAATGTATTCTATATTCTGGATAAAATTTTCAATTTGATTAAACTTTATACCTACTCAAAAACCTATTAGCTCCGCCTTCGCAATGTAGTCCCAATAAAGATTTTGTAAATTTACTGATTTCATTTCCAGAAGTCCGTTTGTTATCCCTTAAAAACTGAATAATAAATTAGTCATGGTTTTTTTGTTTACTTCATAAAAAGGATTTGAAAGTCTAACACATCTCTCCTTTGATTAACAGCTTCCCAATTCTCTATTGCGTTCGATATATATATATGATATAGATTCTAACTCTTACCTCAAGTTTTCAAAACATTTTCAATTATAGTTTTAATTTAAGACTATTTTTAATATAGACTAGTAAAGAAAAGTGTGATTTTCAGTTACACAATAAACGTTGAAATAAAAAATTAATATCTAAACAATACAAAAATTCTTACTTTTTATTACCTGAAAAACTATTTAAGAGAATGGTCAAAAACCGAAGCTTAAGTTCTAGTTTATGTCAACTTCACAACTTGCGATAAGGCGCGTGACTGGTGAATTATTTTAAAATAAGTTGTAGCATATAAATACGGGGAATTCCCTTTAAATAAGCGCAGCGTATGATTGATTATCTTATCTATCATTAAATAATTGTTAGCAATAATAATAAAATATTACTTTTTTTACTTATGTCTGTATTTATATTTGAAGATTAATTTTATTTTAATAACGTTTCACATAAATATATACATGAAGTTTCCTTTTTTAAAAAATAAGCGTATAGCATTATCATTTAAATCATATTACTGTATTTTCAGTTCATTTCTGTAGGCTTAATTTTATTATGGGTAATGTTGTGCTAATACTGCACATTTTCCTGTACATTATTAGCCTTACCTTTAATTAATATCAAGGTTACCTACTATGCAGGTGTCATAGCTGACATTGCCTTCAGAAGTGGAGTAGTCCAGATTCCTGCCTTATCTGTTTGGATTGAACATGCATTGCCGTCAACCAATGTGTAAACATGTGGACAACCAATGTATAAATATGGCCAAAGCATAAAAACAAGTATGGCCTGATGTGTATTCATCAAACAAATGAGAAATTTAGACAGATTGCGTGAGTTAAAATATTAGTTTAATTTCCAGCAAAATTCAATTACATACATAGCTGTTACATACGTCGTCGGTAAAGCACTCCTTTAAAGTTGGGTATCATATGTCTGCCCGTTAGGGCCACTGTAGTCTCTTATGGTTTACTACTACGATTCTACCTCTATATCCCACTTATATACCCGACTACTGGAGTTCAAACAAAACCTCTCATTCCATAAATACCTCTCCTTATATGGTCTGCTAACTGTCCCCATGAGTTTTGATTAATCCCCAATTTAACTTTATAAGGTGAGGTATTTTGGTGGTAAATTTTACTTAGACCTTCACACCATATATGGTTATTTTCTACATGACATCGTTACATTAGATCTATAATTATTTAGTTAGATAATTCCAATATTATTTAGTTATACACATCTAATATTATTTAAAACAGGCAAAACTCACAATATATATTGCCACACACAGCAGGCTAGAGTAATCAATACACAAGCATAAGAGGTGGTGGTCATGTGATGTTTATTGGCTAATATTATTTAGTCATAAAATTCTATACTTATTTATGAATCTCCCTAATTTTACAATACTATTTACATAATAAATTTCAAACAATCCTAGACCAACTTGTCCATGACACCACAGTCCTTTTCCCTCTCCAGAAGTATCGGTTATTTCATAAAGTCTCTTAGGCATACAGGTAGTTTTCTATTTCATCTTGGATGGTGGTACCATCACTCTTCTCTTGACTGCTCCTCTTCACTTGAATTCTCTGTTTCTGGCTGTTCTTTGCTCCTCACTGGCTCTCTAGTTTCAAGAGTATTATCTGCTTCACTAATTTCTGCTTGGATTTCTGGGTTAGCAACTTAGATCTCACTGATCTCTGGTTTAGTCTCTTTTGATTCGTTCTCATTGTTTTGGTCAGGGTATCTTTCTTCCCAGCTCGGACAACTCCAGTGGTGAATGTGGTTAAAAGGTCTTTTGTATACCATATCTTCCATTTGCACTGTTGCAATATTCTTTGAAGTTATACTGACTACTTTGTCTTTTATCCAGATTTTCCACAGACAATCTCTAATCCACACCTTCTCATCAATGATGAACTTCTCTCTGTCTTCTTTTAATTTCTTTCTGTCAAAGCCATTTTTGATGCCTTGGTTGAGCTGCTTCACGTAATTCTTTTTTATATTGTTGCTGTCACTCATGAATTCCTTCTTGCTTAATTCTACCAAAAGTTAGCAAGTTCTTTTCCCCAAGATTGCTTGTAAAATTTTTAAATTTGGAAGCATTTTCACTTATGTCACTCTTAACTTTCACAACTGGTTCTCCTTTGTTTTTATCCAAATTCTGCAAACTCACCTTATTTGCTTCAGATGCTTCATCCATTTGGCTTTGCTGTGTGTATGGTACATTCCAGCTTTTGCATATTACAGGTATTGAGTGATCCTTTAACTCTAGTTGCAATGGTGTTGTTTGTATTTGATACAACATTATACTAAATAGAAGTGGGAATTTACTTTGTATATCTTTTCTGATACTAATTTTTTTTATTAACTTGATCATGATTCCCAGTGGTCAGAAACAGTTCCTACTGATTAGTAAATTTATTCATTTATGCACTATTATGATAATAGTAGCACTCTGTTGTTCGCATTCAATTTTACTCTCACCATAACTCTTCTGACAATCTCAACCACGTTTCCATTTACGTCTCTAGCACAAACTTCAGTCCTCTCAATTTTTTTAAGCAAATCTGTTTTCTTTAGTAATGTTCTTCCAATCTCTTAAAGACATAAGAGAGACTCCCAAGCTGCTATCTATTTCCATTTTGAAATGCTTTTCTTCTGTGTATAATGTTTGCTTAATTTCAGCCTTCATGCTCTTTAATGCCTTTATATCATACATTTCTGGGGATTGCTTTCTTAAACTTAATTGGTTGAAATCCCTCACTAGAGGTCCTCATAATCTGTGGCTTGATGTTTTTCACTGGGATTAACTACAATTTTGCTCGAGATGTCCTGGTTTTCCCCAGTAGTAACATACACAATTGTTTCTATAATCTTTCTGGCTCCTGCCTTTCCCTTCTCATTCGACTATGCTCTAGTTCAATTGATACTGTATATGTTGCGAAGTGTTATTTATATATTCCTTAGCTTGGTTGATTACTAACTCATGTGCCATGCCCTTTTTTATTGCTTCCTTAAATGTTATGGTCGAGTCTGCTAGTAAATGTTTGTGTAATTTTGTTTCGTGTAATCCGTGTAATCCTAGTAACAATTGTTCAAGGAGTGCTTCTTTCAAGAATTGGCCATAAACATAATTTTTTCCCCTGCAAAACCCAAAAGAGTAGTTATTTTTATATGATTTTCTTTGATGTTATTTACGAGGAAATGTTTCTCTACTACTTTTACAAACAATGGCAAGTTGCCCAGATTTTCAACATCAAAGTCAGCTATTTGCAATTGTATATTGGCAGCCATTTTCGATGCACAAATTTATCTCTGATTGCAGTTCCCTTTTTTGGTTTAGTCCTGAAGTCTGATGTTTGTTGCTGTTCCCAAAGTCTGTCTAACAGTGATTCTATCTGTCTGTGCCAGTTTTGACATCTATGTGTCAAACAAATGAAAAATTTTGAGACTACGTGAGTTAAAATATTAGTTTAATTTCCAGCAAAATTCAATTACATACATAACTGTTACATACATCGGTAAAGCCCTCCTTTAAAGTTGGGTATCATAGCTCTGCCTATTAGGGCCACTGTAGTCTCTTATTTTTTACTACCTCAATTCTCCCTTTATATCCCACTTATATATCTGACTTCTAGAGTTCAAACAAAACATCTCTCATTGCAGAAATACCTCTTCTTATATGGTCTGCTGACTGAGCCCTTCACTAGTCCCCATGGGTTTTGATTAATCCCCAATTTACCTTATAAGGTGAGGTATTTTGGTGGTAAATTTTACTTAAACCTTTACACCACATATGGTTATTTTCTATATGACATCATTAAATTAGATCTATAATTATTTAGTTAGATATTTCCAATATTATTTAGTTACACACATCTAGTATTATTTAGTCTTACAATTCTATACTTATTTATCAATTTCCTTAATTTTACAATATTATTTACATAATAAATTTCAAACAATCCTAAACCAACTTGATCATGACACCATATGGCCAATGTGTAAACATGTGTGTAAAATCCTACCATTGATTAGGCTCTCTGAATATGATTGCTGCCAGTAAGGTAAGGGATCTGGCAATAAATAGCCTTTTTGGGAGCAAGCCAAAAAATGTCTGTCTACCTATATGACTAAACATGCTCTTCATTTAAACCACTGGCAAAAGTGAAGGTTGTTCTACTATATTCACTCCCAATATGTCTACAGAATAAGGCAAGTCTCGATAGGACTGGAAGCTGCTATGACTATGGCAGACTCAAGGTAGCTGGATGAGTCATTTAACAAACTTCAGGCAAACTGTCTAGTACAGCTGGAAGAGTTAAGACTAGAACTCATAAGGCAAGCTAATATATACAGCTGGAAGTGAGTCCAGTCTTTTGGCATGACCAGAACAGTATTAAATATGTTTATCTCGATACAGCTGTATTTTGGGAGTGTTATTTTGATTTTATTGTTGGTAAGAGTCTAAACCCTGCAATTCAGCCAAACACAACAGCAGGTTTCTCAGCTATTCAGTTTGATTTGGGATGTGAGAGTTTTACATGCTCAACACCCCCTTGCCCATTCAGTTATAGTTTTTGAATTAACAAAATTGGATTCTCCTATTAACAGACACCAGTGTTTTTATGATTCATGACATGAGGGGATTTCTTCTCTTCTAATCATTTTTGCTGAACCTATATTCTTTTAAATTTTATACATAAAATATTATGTCCAGCAACCATATAGAGATCTAAGATTTCTTAGAATTTGGTTGAGGGTTACATTTCTTCAATGTAGTATTCACAACTGCTGAATGTCTTTTTTATATAGACTTCAATAACTATGCCAATCCCAGGTAGTCACACATAGCTGCAAGATAATGCTTTATCTCTCACTTTACCACAAAAACCATAATACAGCAATTCTAATACTTTAGAACAGCCTTGAGGTAATTTTCAGAACCTGCAACGCAATCCCTTGTTTATAACAACTTCTGTCATAAATTCTGTAAAAATTCTATTTTTTTTATAGTTTTTTTCTGGACTAATCATCCTTTATCCACTTCATAAAGCATTGGCATCATGACTGGATTTCATTTATGTTACTATAATTTGGATATTTATCAGCTTCAGCTCCCTATTCCATATGTTATTTACTGCAATTTCATTTTCATCTGGATTAGTTATATCTGTATACTAACATGTAAAAATGTACTTGTAAATTTATCTTGCTCTCTGGTTTACATATTATCACATAATCATGCACTGTTCATTACAAAATCAGTGCTTTTTTAGGAATAATCTATTGTTTGAAGTTGACAATTTTTTTAATACAATAATTCACACAAAGTCATCTTATATAATATACAAATCATATGTCCTCCTCTTCAAAAATTCATGTGTTGTGAAAACAACATATTTTAAATAAGCAAGTGCTTTCCTATTTCTTCAAAGATGTGAGCATCTGGAGTAAGAAGGGAGTGTCTTGCATTAATCTGCTATCATTCAGCTCTAACATTCAGTTTTCCCTAGATTTTCCAGAGCAGATAGTCTAATCTGCAGTTCGTCTTTATTTACTCTGTATAATTGTTTTCATTACTTGATCAGCAAATATGATTAGTATGTTTGGGAATTATAACATTTTTTTATCTATTATCTTTTATTTATATAGATAGAAGTTTAACAATTTTTCATTTATCCAATATTTTTTATCTTGTCGCTTATCCAAATCTTATCCCTTTCTAAATATTTTAAACTTTCCTTTAATTAGTTCATTGTTTCTCTCTTTTAAAAGCATTTGTAGTTTGTTCTTAAATTTCTCAAGAGGGGATTTTCCCATTGTAATCTATGATGTACTGTGATAAAAAATATCATTTCATTCCCAATTTAATGCAAGTTGGATCTTCCTGCATTTTGTAAATTAATTTTAATTGTTGCACCGCTTTTTAAATTAAAAATATAGAGTTCTTAAAACTTGCTTCCCTCCATATTCTTTCTAATAATTTTCATATCTGGAAAAAGAAGTCTGTGCCATTATATGAAATGAGTGTCCATCATCCATGATATGCAAAAATCTTATGAACTTTCAAGATCATTTTTTTCTCAGCATTGTTTTTAATAATCTTGTATTCTAATAATCATGAATATAATATCATTATCAACAAAGTAGCCCATATCGGGCAAAACATGATTTGTATGTACAAAACTTTTTGGTTTAGTTACAACTAATCAATCAACATATTTTTAAAGGATTTGGTAATGTCATTTGGTATGATTTGCATTTTGACATGTTCCTCAATTTTCACATTTATTTCAGATCAACACACATAATCTTAAGTCATAGGTTTGGTTCTAAATATATCAACATGTCCTTGGTGTAGCAATATTAACACCTTTTCTTGGCCTGACATGAGTATGGCACTACCCTTTTTATTATGAAACAATGTTTAAATATACAAGTCAGCTTTCTTAGGATACAAAAAAGACAGGGCAATAATTGGGCAATAACTTTGTTATCTTGATTTGTAAGAATTTGCAAACACTTTCTTTTGACCAATATGGAATTGTTTGACTATTTATTACTTTCATTAAACTGTAATAGTAACAATCAGCCATGAAACTAATCCACATGCCCTTCATGAATTTTTAACTATAAATGATTACTCTCACTTCCAAATACAAGATAAAGTCTTTGTGAAAATATAGAATGAATCCATCTATCCTTTCAACCCAAATGTTTATGTATGGGAAAATCTTAAGCATTTGGGAAGGAGAGCATGAAGATGTTAAGAAATCACGTTGCCTGAATAAATGATGCTTGCAAAATTTTCTAGAATTTATGATACTTTCATTAAAATAATTCATTGATGGTAAAAGATAAATAATTACAATATTTTGAACATGTGATAAGGTAGAATATTACATCATAAAAAAGATTTTGTTTGGTATGAAAAATGAATCAAGAGGAAAAAAATGATCAAGACTGTATGAAATTGATAAATGTTTGAGAGATACAGAAAATCAGAGATGGAATGATGTGGATATGATTTATCCACACTGGCCCATTATCAAATTGATAAATATTGTTATATCTTGTTATAGTCATATTATTATATGATCATCTCATGAGAACATACTTATGCTATGTCAATTACCCTTTATCCTAATTTAAAATATTCCATGAGAAGATTTACCTAACAGAAAATTAAGGATGATAATCTTAGAACTTTTACAAGTAGTGCTAAAATTGAGGTCTGTAATTAACTTTAAAAATCATTTATATAAATATGGATACAATTTATTAACATCAAAAAATCATGCACGTGTTCCAGATAATCTCCTTTATACATATATTGTTGGCATTTCTCTGTTTATAATAAATGAAATAAAACAGTGCTAATCTTAATCATTAGAGCCATCTGATGATTACATGAAATTCTATTTTTGCCCAGTATACTTTATTCATTCTATTAATGTGTAAGCTTGTGGTTAAGACCTGTAGAGGGCCCTACCATCGCATTTTCAAGTGCACATGCTTAAAGGTTTATTGCATTAATAAATATTACTTAACGTTTTATAAATTTAGCCTTATATGTGAATATAATTTATTTACTTTTTTGCATATTTATTACTAAAAATTACTTTTCAAATAACTAAACAACAAAAGATCATTAATTGTAAAAAATATTATATCTAGATTGATTTTTGACTCACCAAATGGTTTTCTTACTTATGTGATCATTTATTGTTCTAATTCTTAAATAAAATTGTATATGTTATAATTTTTTGTATGATAGATGGTTCTTTAATCATGTGATATTTTACTGGTTTATTACTGGTAAAAAAACCTCATTTAAATATAAAATATATTAAAAATATTGAATTACATACAAATATAATTGAAATAAAAAAATTAAGCACAAATTAAATTAAATATTCGTTCATATTAATAAACTATGAAAAGTTTTCACCACATTATGCAAGAAGTGACTAAAATCAGAAATATTATTGCATCTTAATTGAACCTTTCATCTAGAAACAGAAATGATAAATAAAATATTTACTATCATTAAAAATAAGCTATCTAGTGAAACAAAACCAGATTATGTGAGTAACTATTACATAATAATATAAATCTGAAACAATATTGTTGTGTAAGAAAAAAAACTTATGTCATTCTATAATTCACATCTGGAATTAAATATTAAATGGATAATAAATTATATAGAGGCAAAATCATATGTGTCTTTGTTTATAAAAATATTTTATACTTTTGTTCCACTTTTTTGGACTGGATGCATTTTGAATAGCTTTGGTAATTCAGGATCAGATTTATTGTCCTGCATGTGCTCTAAAGAATAATGACTATAACCACACCTTTATGTTTGCCATCAATTTTGATAGTTAATATATAAAAGTCACTTTCAAATTTGCAATAATCTATATAATCAAAAAATTAAATTACATTTGTCACCTGCTAAAAGAGCAGTCACTTTTGTTTAAAAAATATTGAGAGCTAAAGATTCTAAGTGTAGTTTATAGCAATTGAGCAAATTCATGACATTGATTATGCAAAAAAATTGTAGTTATTTTCAGAGAAACAATTATATTATGAAAATTAGTAAAAATTAGTTCTTTGTATAATTTGCAATTTAATCCATTTTGAGGCATTCAGAAATAGGTATTTGCCTTTTTGCAAATTTTTATTACCATTCACACAATAGTTGCCAAAAACACCCACTTGTCTATCTGCTTTGATAACAATGACTAAGTATTTGCCACTTAACGAAAAGAAACTTTATGCACTTTACATGTAATAACATTTCTCCCAAATTCCATATTGTTTCTATTGACAAAACTACTAAACTGATATTTGTATAATAGAATAAATGTGGAAACTGATTGTTTAAATTCTTGTTCAAAAGAAATTATTTATTAGGCACATTGTTATATCTGATTGATATGCTCCCTTATAATAACAAAGTTATCTACACTAGAAATATTTTAACTTTGTTACTCCATTTATAATTTTCATTCAGTTTCCTCTGGCATCTTTAAATTTTAATTGTTTTTGACAAAAATGGATAATTGTAACAATTGAAAATTGAGATTTTCTATGTCATATTTTATACCTTCAGCATAATTGTTTTGTTAAATATTTTGTAAATTATATGTTCTAATTCTTGATCTAAATATTTGCTAAATTAGATTTCTATTTTACTGAAGAATGTTTGATTTTTTGATCCATTATTTTCTTGAGGGTATATTCTTATAAAATGTTCCATTACAAAACAAAACTTGCAATCTTCTTTCTTCCCTTTCAATTGTGTGCACCATGCTTTTGTTTATCATTAAAAGTATTATTTCTAACAATTTAATTAAGTTGGAAGTATATTTATTCTGAAATTTTCACATCGTTCTAATACAAACTCTTGAAGTAAAACCTGTCTTAATATTCTGTTTGAATGTTCAGCTAGAAAATGTTATTTAAACTCATTATTGAGCAACTGTTATAGCAGGGATTATTTAAGGAGAGACCGTTTTGTCAATTCTGCCAACATCTGGTCATACTTTTTAAATTTGTCTGTTATAGAAATCTTTTTCAAAAATGAAGGCAGACTATAAGATTGATAGCTCTGAAATGAAATACTTATTGCCTTTAAATTGCTATTGTTTATTATAGCTTTTCAGGACTGTTCTTGTCACAAAAACAGCTTGCTCTTTTAATAATGTATTGGCTTATTTATTATAGTTATTTTGGTGATAACATATTTTATGAAGCTTAATAAAAAGTTTCACAACTACTTTTAAACTAGGCAAAACTCCCTATACGTATTGCCACACCCAGCAAGCTAGAGTAATCAATGGATGCCAGAAGGCTTGTGCATAAAGTCCCCATCTAATGCTCATCCAATATCCCCAGACTAGTTTCTGGCTTGTGGCCTTCATCAGTGAGGAGCCTTGGATTTGAGAGCACTGCAGCTAGATCTTAGGATCTAATGCAACCACATTTTATCTCCATTTGAGTCTTAAACTGAAAACACCTTAATGTTTTCAATCCAAGCCCATTAGCTTATATAGTCATATGGGTTATACGCAAGCATAAGAGGCGGTGGTCATGTGATGATACTTTTAAACTATAATGGCCAATTCAAAAAACTATTTGTGTAAAATTCATTAAATATCTTTTGTATTATATTTAACTTATCTAACCCGGCCTTTTGTATACAATAGTTCTTTCAGCCTCTCTTCAATACACAGCAAATATATACTTATAAATGAATTCTATGCACAGTACAGTCTCAATTATAAATATTGATGAAAATAATGACTCGTGGCACACAACATACTAGTGTCTATATGGGAACATTTGTATATAAAGTTTAAAGTAAGAAGTAGAAATGAACATAAACAAAAACTATTGTAGATATTTAGTTGGAATATATGCACTGGAATAGAAAATTAATGGTTAAATAATAATTTTGATATTTAAAAGTATTATAAATTATTTAAAATCAAACATTAAAAAAATATTTATTTAACAAATTGTTAGTAATTTAATTTCGATTTGATAAAAAAGAAATTACACTAGATTGTTTTCAATTCTAAATAGATTAGATTAAATAACAAACTTTTTTTAAATTAAGATTAGTTCGTATCGATAAAGATAAAATATATTTAAAAACATATTATTTTTATATAATGTACTTTGGTTGTAATTAAATCAATTTTTGTTAAAGAAGTAAAATCTTTAACTAATTGGTTTAATTAATGTGAAACACTAATCAGGTCAACGTAATTCAATTATTATCTGATATTTTATCAATCACAATAAAAAATTACTTAATTTCTTTTTTTTCATATGTTGTAACGGTCAGAAAACGTGTGACTCGTAAACATAGTGCAGAATTCGACCACCATACAGAACAGCAGCACCATCGAGTAGCGAAGCCACCCGTGGTACTGAGTTCGAACATAGTTTATCGGTTCCACACTACAATCCACGAAACAACGCATCTGATGCGACATTAGTAAATATTTCCTTAGGCACGGTGGTCAGGGATATGCAAGAGACTCATGATTTTCTCGAGTTAGCCAATCACCAAACTAATATTAATTAAACATTCATATTTACATAATCGAGGAAATATTATATAGAATGGGTATCGAATAAATGAAACGTAACTGCAGACGTATAGTTTAAAATTATTTATTAATACATTTTAATAACACAATCTAATAATATTTTATGGACTAACAGCTTCAGTAGCGGGATTTGCGACATGATTATATTTTAAAGAATACATTTATTTATTTATTTAGACATTATTTTATATTGAGGATTTCAGTAGCGGTATTTTCGATACTGTAATGTTTACAAAAGGAATACATTTATTTGAAGGCGTAATCTAGCTACCTAAAATTCTCGAGTGAGTATTTCTAATGCATGCCTGGAGGGATTTATACCTTTGCAATGCAAGAGTCTAAAGTATGAGTTATAAGAGTAATGGCAGACATATATTTATTTAATTAAAATATTTATTTATAACTAAGGGCAAACATTTATTTGAGAGTGAATTATGAAGATAATGCAGAGGCGGAGTGATATATAGAATAATAAAATTGAGCAAAGGAACACGTGGTACGCTTTAGAAAGGCGATATGGAATGGCAATATATCGAAACTGCAATGCCGCGAATGGGTTTATAAGAATGTCAGGCTGGTCTCTGCCCCGACCCGACGAAGTAAGGTGTCACATAAGCATAACCAGGGACAAGCGGTCCGTGTCGCATTTTTGCCGGCTGGCTGCATGACGTTGTCAAGTCCTACGGGAGCACCCATTATGCCCGCTTGTGTAGGACGACTGGGGTTAATTTCAACCCTGAAGAATCCGGAAATTTCACGGCGGAATGGGTCATCGCGTCTCTAAAACGTAACACATGTATACTGTATAAACGGTTATGATAAGATTTAAATGGATTTCTAATTCGGCCCGACATTATCAACATTTACTAAAGAACGTTGGTGACTCTCAAAGAAATGTAATTCTATGGAATTATTCATGATGATTTAATAAATACCAAACATATATATATTGGGAATTATTATAACTAATACGTCAGCCATTTGCGAAGTACTAGACCCTGCATTACAATAAATGAAGCATTGAATGCGTGTCGATTTATATGAAAGTTAAGTTATTAAAGAAAGTAAATATTAATGAAAATTTGACACGCATTCATTGTTTTAAGCGATCATAGATTTAAACTTTGAAAATTGAAATAATTATGAGCATGCAATAATTAAATAATAACTATAGATAGAAATGTAGATTATAGAAATACGCACCCAAGAAAGATAGAGGAGGTAAGCTAGATTATTAGATACATTTACACATTACATTAATTATTCAATTTAGTTATACAAATGGTAGTTTTTACATTTTACAATTTAGATAAGTAGTATGAAGAAGAGCTATAGCATATTATTAGAGTACTCTAGAGTTTGAACACAGACAGGTACCTGTTTTATAAGAAGTTTTCCGAGTCCATTGGTTAAGTAGCAAATAGTTCATGAGTGGCAATTCTTTCTTGTATTTAGACGTTTCATTTTACTTTCACAGCAGCAAAAAGTTCACGAGTGGCAATTCTTTCTTGTATTAAGATATTCATTTAATTTCATGGCAGCAGCAGCTTTCTCATTCATTTCAGGCAGCAGATCTTCATGGTGAATTTATGACGGGCAATGGAAAGTACGCATTCGATAGGCCATCTCCCGATGGAGAATAATCTAGGTGCTTTACTCGGTCATACCTTGGCAGGAACAAATTATTTTATTATTTTTGGAGACCCTCAGTGATCGAGAGCAAAGCTAAAGTTTAAGTGAATGTCTCCAGCAAGTCTAAGATGGCCTCTTTTTTTATCTTGATCTTTCACATTTTTGTTAAGATATTTTTAGGTTCTATTTAATCTGCCCTGAGGATAATCAATGCATTTTGTTGGTTTTTAATTAAAGAAAGCTGCCGTTCTATTGTTTACATTTCACATTTACTAATTATATTTTGGGGAATTTTTCTTTAATTAATCTATTATCTATCACTGACCGATGCTTTTAAATTTCAAAGACAAAAAGGGAACATAAGATTATTTCAACTTTTAATTAAATATTACATCAGATATTTTTAGAATTATTATTAAACGAAATTTAAACAAAGCAATAAATACGAACTTTATAATCCAAAATAAATGATTAAAATTATACAAAATTATATCACTAAAAGTAATCTAAATTATATTATTTTATCCCTATTCTTTGCGTTTAATTTGAGATCGAAATGTGTGCGTGTTTAAGCTGAATTCTACACATATTTATACATTTTTAATATTGTTACACACACAATTCGATACCAAAAAGTTTAAATTTGGGCGGGATAGACCGGTCAGTGAGAGACGACAGAAAAAGGTGAAACTTAAGATTCGAATACGAATCTTACTGTTTCAATGTCAAATGCGTTGACCCGGAAGCGAAACCGCGCCAGTTAATTATTGGACTGCTTGCGCATATATGTATATATTAAACTGTAAATAAAGTTTATTAAATTTCTGTAATTATGTACACACAGTGTTATATAATTGTCATCTTTAACTAGAATAATCTACATTAGAAAAAATAGCATATAACATGTATATTGTTGAATGTTAAATAATAATAATTTTTGCAAATGAGCCTATATTATATAGAAAAAACTGATGTATAAAATAACTTGCTAGACTTTAGTGTGTGAGCTGACAATGGAGATATATGTTGTATTAGTAAGCCATAGTGAAGGCTGATTAATTGTTGATGTTGATAAAATCATGTGTACAATTGTATTTAATATTTATATGTAAGAAATTGAAGTAAATAGTAACATATAGATACACAGACAATTTTTATATTCTAACGTGCATGTGAATAATCTATTTTTATAAGATCATTTTTTGTATTCATTTGAAGAGTACAAAGTGAATTTTTCTTATTATATATCCTTTCATTATCTTTATTGCAAGTAAGTAAACTTGTGTTAAGTTTCCATTTGTATTTTATTTAATTTGTGTATTATTAGCTTAATAAAAATATTGATGTCACCAGACAGATTCTAAAGAAATAACCCCAGAATACACAGCGGAATGGCTGCAGTTGAGAATTTAGAATAGAATATCACAGTCAACAGTTTTTTTGTTTAGAAGAACCTTACAAACAGTTGCAAAATTGCACAGTTATGATTGTAGTTGAACAAGTTGTGCATACTAATGGACAGGTAAAACTCTCCTTACAGTAGTGCCATTCAGTGCAAGCCAAAGTAATCAATGGATGCCAAAAGGCTTGTGCATAAAATTCCATCTAGTGCCTACTCATCTAATATTCCCACCCTAGTTTCTAGCTTATGGCTTTTGTCAATGAGAAACCATGGATCTGAGAGTACTGCACTTAGATCTTAGAATTTAATGCGACAATTATGAGTAAGCATAAGAAATGGTGATCATGGGATGTTTAGTGGTTTCATACTAATGAAGTCACATAAACAATGATGATGACATTTTTAAACAATAGTATTTATAAATTTAATCTAAAGAGTTTTTCAGTTTGAAAAATGTATGTGAAATACATAAAATGATTTATGTTTATCAACAGAATTGAAGATGACATAATTACAGTAGATATGTTTTTGTGGCTTCCCAGGAAAATGTTTTCCAAGTGGCAAACCAATCAGGTGACCCCAAAAATTCTAAAAAAACATTCCATACATAGAGTTAAAACACAACTTATCTGATTTTATTTAAACAGTAACTTCTAAATGGGTGATGACCTTAAAATGAAAAAGCAGATATAAATGTTTAAATAAATAATATATCACTTCAGCTTTTATAAAACATCAAGGGTTTGCATTAAACTTTACACTTTTGAAAGCAGCAAATATTTAGTTTATTTTTATTCATTACTGTCTATTAACGCCTGACAGTTGTTTTTATCATATAAAAATGAAACAAATATTTCCAGATACAATAAAATTTAAACCTTTCCATCTGTGAAAAATTGTCAATTTATATAATCTGACTGAATAGTAGAACAGTTTATTATTTGTACGGAAATGTAAGAAGTTGTAAAGATTGTTTTCTTATGCCATAAATAAATACTGTAACACTTTAGTCTCTACATAACATCAAGAGATTGCATTTAAAGGCATGCACTTTTAAACGCAGTAAGTGTTTACAAGTTTACTATTTTTATTACTTAATATCTAAGATTTTTATCATATAAAAACTAAACAGATATTTCCACACAATAAAATTAAAACATTTTCATCTGTTAAAAATTATCAATTTATATATACATTGTACCCTCACTTTCAGGTCAGTACGATAAATAGAAAAAAAACCTAGCTCAAATAAAATAATAATGCTCTGGCTAAAATACTTGTAATCTTAATATAATAAATAATAAAGATATCCTATAATAATTTCTACCATTTGACTAGCTCTAAATAATTAATAAATAATATATGGTTCGATTCATGAAAATTAAATTAATAAAATACTAATCAATCATGAGACAATTTAGTGAAGGTAAAGCAGTAAACAATTACATTGAGGCTATATCCCGCACGATATAATCTCAATGGCATAAGAACACTATCCCCTCTATTATTTCAAATAATAATAATAAATTCATAGTAATCTTAAGACTTTTAAAATAATAAGTAATTTAGTATACTATTACTAAACTAAACTCTAATCTTTTTTACTAAAATATAATTATAATTATCTCAGGTTCTTGAAAATAAATCTAATCAATTTTAAAATATCTACTGTAGCCAAGTATGATAAGGGATTTTGTATCATTTCTAACTACATCTAAACAATAATAATAACAATAATAATATTCCTGTTCCTAATTAAGTAATTATTAATCCTATCTACTATTTAATACTATGACAACTAATAATAATAATAACAATAATATTAATAATATAATTCTTTTATTTCTCATGTGGCATCTTAATATGGTATAATCTGAAATATGTGGCAACAAACAATGTTAAAATTCTATGCAGTAAATTGTGTGATCAATTATGACTATAATAATATTATTGCAAAATAAAAATTATTCAAAATATAATATTCTGAATACTTATTATTTCTTAAAAAATAAATAATTTATTTAATACTGTGCAAATGTATCATATTTGTTTGGATTCTGTTAATCATGTATTTGTGTGAATAAATTAATCAACATAACACAGAGATTTATAAAACAAGTTTAACAAATTTATTATACTTTTCATTAAACAAAACTATTTACAGTATGTACAAATTTCACTAAATAAAATCTAACAAAACATAAGTTTAACTAAAGTAAGATTGAATTACACTTTTCAATTATATAAAAAAAATCAAAAAGAAATAAGCCTTCACTCTGGCTTATGTATTATTTATCATACATAATATAAAATAAAATGTTAATTTAGATCTATACTTTATAGTCTAATTAAATCGTTTGCTGATTAAGTAAATAGACAATATAGCTTTAATAAAATGTACACAAAAATATAAAGACTTAAAATAATGTTCATTTTGAAAATATGTTTTAAGGTTCATTGGCACCATTCTCAAAAATCCTTATATTTGTTTCATGTTTTTTAAAAAAATAATATAAAATAATGTTCGTAAAATAGAAGCATTCATCACATTTTGTGTTGTTCATTTTGATGCTTCATCTTTTAAAAATATGCATTGATTTGTGAAAAAAATCAAAATATAAAAATTATTTTAAAAAATATCATGAACAACTGTAATTTCTTTTATCATCAAAAATAGTTTAATAAAAATATGAAAAGATAACTATGATTCTTTATTACTTTACTATCAGTATTTACATTCAATTTCATTTGTATTTCATCTTAATCCAAACAAGAAAACACTATCTTACTTCCTTTTGAAAAACAATACATCAATCCAAAATTACTTATTATTCTTCCTTCATAAAATACTATGCTACAGGATGTAATAACTATTGAAATTAAGATAGCGATATGATGCATTGGACATGAAGGAATGACTAGAGTAACAATCCACATGGAAACAGTGTGAAAGAATACTTCTTGATAACTAGTTATTGACAATGTTATTTCACATGATGACTATTCATCCGGAATAATGATATTTGCCTGCTTAACATATATAGTGGTATTTTGTATAACAATCAAGAAATATAGCAGAAAATAAAGTTCATTACAGGTGTATTTGAAAACAGTATTTTTTATTATTGTTTACAAGTTGACTGATAATCATTTGTGGTATTTATTAATAGGGAATTTTTCACATTTACATGAAGGTTATTTTAATATACTTCACTAATGTAGTTTTCTTTTATTACATACAATTTACTGATTGCTAGATAACCACATGGGAATTTATTTGAAAAAAATTTTTTGCATTTAAATTTTATGACTTATTCTTAAATATTTCACCAGTCATGGCTTATAGCTAGCTACTTATAAAGTTGAAGTAAATTAAAGTGAAATAATGAATTTGGCCATTTTAAAGTAGTTATTAAGATAATAAGAGTAAGAATTATTGTAAGAACTTAGATAGTAATTTTTATTCTTGCACTTTAACTCTAAATTTGCAACTGAAAATCAGTACAGTTTAGTGTGCTGCATTTGGAAAATATATAAATGGTTAGCTACAGAATGTTTTTGTTTATTATTATATCTGTAAATAACAAAAATGTTCCCGTATACATTTTTATTTGTAGAAATAAACAGAATAAAATTTATTTGTGTAAATTATCCATAGAAAAAAACTAAATTTTTAAGTCTGTATCCAAACTGAAAAAGCATGTAATTGAATTAAAACATTTGTACTGCGATTAGAAATGTTCTTGATAAAATTATTAACCAATTGATTTTTAAAACAAACAGAGATATAGTGTTTTTGCTGGATAACAAATGATTTCATTCTAATATAGCAGTCTAGATAATTGAGTATGCTAGAATAGATTGAATAAATGTGCAGAGTATACTCCAGAATGATCTATTTTTATAAGTGCCAAAATATATCCAGAAATGGCATACATCTAAACTTTGATAGAGCTTCAGATTCAAAGTATAAATTAATACTTGTTTCAGTTGTATTTATGAATTAACATTTATATATTACAATCAATCAAATAGTGGGCCTGTTTTGTAATAATTAATGTTATAATAAATGTTATGCCTCTGTGGCCAATCATGATTAATATATTTTTTATTATATGTATTTATCAGAGCCTGCTCACTCAGTCTAAATCAATTTGGAAGTCTCACCCATAATAAATAGCTATCAACAAATATAGCAGTTCAAATTCAAGAGTTGAGACTCAAAGTAATGTAATATAGTAATAGGTGCACTACTTCAGCCAAAACTAAATGTTTTATAATAAATTAGTATTGCCTCAACAGAAATAAAACATCACATGATCACTATTTCTTATGCTTGCTCAAGTTGTTAAAATAGGCAAAACTCTCCATACAGGAGTGCCACTCAGTACAAGCCAGAGTAATCAATGGACCCAAGGTTTCTGCATAAAATCCTTATCTAGTGCCTACTCATTTCATTTCCCCAGACTAGTTTCTAGCTTGTGGCTTTCATCAGTGTCTAGAAAAAACAATATTTTCACTGGAATGGACTTATGTAAGAGCTTTATATCTGCAATAAATGCATAATTTGCCATGAGAGCTATTTCTCTGAAAAGTATAAAAATTTGTAAAATTAATAAAACAAAAAAACACTTATTTATAATTGTTAATTAGAAAAGATATAAATTAGTATTAAAGTTTATCGGCTTAATGTTTTTGAGGATCCATGCCTCATATTCATAGCCTTCATAAAATGTATAATAAAATATATGCAAATACAAATATTCAAATAAGCTAGTATTACGTAGCCCATTTCTTCGAGATCTCGAAGCAAGTGTCTTTCTTATTAATGGCATTGATGTTTCCATTAATGTAAAATGCCTCCTTTATTTTTCTTTTGTGATCATTTGATTCTGAGCACAATATTATGGGATTGGCGGGTGTGAAGTAGTGTCCAGATTGTTTAGCATGTTCCAAAAATGCAGAGGATGTGTTGCTGTTCTTCTGAGCTCTGTTAAATGTGTAAAGATGTTGATCCAGTCTAGTATTCATTGTAGCTTTCGTTTCACCATAATATATAGCATGGCATCTGGCCTGAGGGCAGGCAATAGAGTACACCATGTGTGGAGTGAACGATTGATCAATGTGGTCTTTAGAGTTGTTAATCAATCTATTAGAAGTAGGTGGAGTTCTAACTGCTATGTTAAATTTAGCGTTCAATGCTTTCATTGTTTGTTAGATATTTTAGGAATGTAGAGGATTGTTATTCTAGGTAGATTGGTGCGAGATACATTATTGTTTATTGTATTATTCAATTTTATGATTTTATTTTTAATAGCTTTGAATTTGAACCCTGCTGCTAATAGATCTTTAATATAGTTGTTTATGTTTTCTTTCCTGTGTGCTTCATATTTACATAAATAAAAGTTTCTAAACAAAAATGCATTAAGGCCAGCAAATTTATGCGATGCAGGTGAGTTAGAGTTAGGGTGGATACAGCTGCAAATTTCAAATGGTTTAACAATCATTTTGTAATCTATTAAGTGCCGATTTCTCGATAAAGAGAGGTCGAGATATTTGAGTTCTTTATTATTTTCATATGTGATGGTGAATGAAAGTTTGGTTAAGTTTTGTACAATATTTAAAGTATTATCTTGAGAGGTTATGATAAAGATATTGTCTACATAATGAATATATGTAAAGTCTTGATTGATATTGTGATATTTTGGAATGATCGATAGCTCGTATTTATTTAAATATATGCTAGATAAAACACCACTAATAGGAAGGCCCATGGGCCATCCATCTTGCATTGTGTACCACTTGTTTTCAAATAGTGTAAATATATGGGAATCAAGCCACGACAGGAAGCAATAATGAATCTAATTCTTTCACTAGGGCAATGTGCTCGCAATAGCTCTTCGTACACTATTTGGATGGATGCTTTTCTATTAATTGATCCGTATAGTTCCTTCACATCCATTGTAGCCATAATGGAAGTCTGAGAGATTTGAGTATTTTTGATTATGGAGATGAATTGGAGAGACGAGTTTATCGTGTATAAGCCAAAATTAAGGTAATCTATAAGTAATTGATTGATTAATTTGGCTGCTTCGAAATAATGAACACCAAAATTGGCAAACATTCGGGGCGGGGGGGGGTCTAGTGGCAGAATGGTAAATCCTGTAATATTCGGATTTAGTAATCCCTTTATCCTCGAAAGTCCGAAGCACATTGTTAATAAATTTATCTCGATCGAGTTTAATATTAAAAGTGTTATCAAGTACCAACTTTAATATTTTAATTTGGTCGGGCATTTTATTTTTATTGTCTGTGTTATTTAGCAAAACAAAATGATTGCCTTTGTCTTCTTTAAGACAAGTA
The DNA here is from genome assembly GCA_028023455.1 of Epiperipatus broadwayi. Taxonomy (NCBI): domain Eukaryota; kingdom Metazoa; phylum Onychophora; class Udeonychophora; order Euonychophora; family Peripatidae; genus Epiperipatus; species Epiperipatus broadwayi. The sequence continues at coordinate 586,953 of JAQFVV010006467.1, read as the reverse complement.
ATATTGTGTGTTTTGAAATATTGTTTGGTATTTAATATACTTTTATTCCATGCTTTTCCTTCTTTGTCAACCAAATTGTTATTTAATAGTTTAAATATATCGGTGATGATAGCAGCTCTTTGTATATTGTTAATGAGACTTGCTTTGATGTCTGCTATTAGTTCGAGTTTAGGAGATCTCCAACTGCCTCCTACATATTTCGATCCAAGGGATAAAATTTTCTTGATTTCATATGGTGGTTGGTGTAATTGAAACGCGTCTGTATTAATCCTCTGGCGATTTCTGTTTTGCTTGATAGACAAAAAATGTATTTTATTTTCAAATTTTGCTGTATAAAATCTCTCAATTTTATGCAGTTTATCTTGCATCCATTGGGGGATTATGTAATTTGCAGTCATTTTATTCCATCTGATTTTGTTTGCTTTTTGAAAGCATCTCTACATCCATATGTTATATGTGCCAAAAGCTGTTTCTGCAATTCATTCTTAATTTTAAAATTATTGTATATTGTTCTATTGATTTTAACCACACAACAATTCGGTATAATATTATAATCATTGCATTTAGAAAAGAATGAAAGTCTTTGCTCGTATTTAATCATCAAAATTCCGCAATGTAAGATGTTTTTCTTGACCTCTATCCATTATGTAATAAATATAGTTTTACTTCTCACTATTATGTAAAACAAAAAAACACTTTTTTATAATTGTTAATTAGAGAAGATATAAATTAGTATTAAATTTATCGACTTAACATTTTCGAGGATCCAGGCCTCATATTCATAGCCTTCATAAAATGTATAATAAAATATATGCAAATACAAATATTCAAATAAGCTAATATTATGTAGCCCATTTCTTCGAGATCTCGAAGCAAGTGTCTTTTCTATTAATGGCATGGATGTTTCCATTGATGTAAAATGCCTCCTTTATTTTTCTTTTGTGATCATTTGATTCTGAGCACAATATTATGGTATTGGTGGGTGTGAAGTTGTGTCCAGATTGTTTAGCATGCTCCAAAAATACAGAGGATGTGTTGCTGTTCTTCTGAGCTCTGTTAAATGTGTAAAGATGTTGAGCCAGTCTAGTATTGATTGCAGCTTTTGTTTCACCATAATATATAACATGGCATCCTCACATGGCATCCGGCCTGAGGGCAGGTAATAGAGTACACCACGTGTGGGGTGAACGATCAAAGTAAATTGTATGAAATGCAGGTTTCATCAATCATATTCAAATGAAGTTTTTTTAAGAATGTTTTTAACTCTAATAAATATTGATCACAATAATGTTTCATGGCATTGTGTTTTTTTTTTTTTTAAATCTTTTGGAAAGTTGTTTAAAGTTTATGAATATAGTTGTTTAGAGCACCTGCTTTAAATTTGATATTCAAGAAACTAAAGTTGTGAGTTCAACTCCTATGCTAATATTGTCACTGATCAGGCCAGCAATACTTGAAGAAGAGTGGATAATACTATTACTAGAAACATTGTGCCACTACTAACCTGTGTTGTTTATCTGTGTACTATTATTAACAAAATTATTTGAAATTTAATTAAAGTCTAAAATTTTCTATAAATCCAACATTTACTGATAGATGATGAACATAGCTTTTTTGTGATTAATTTGGAATACATGACATTACCATATGATAGTCAACATAATACAATTTAAAATTTCCTTCACTTGTATGATGGCATTTTATTATCATGTAATAAAAGTATGCACTACTATTGTAATATTATTTTATTGTAAAATCCCTTTTAACACTTCTTTCATTTAATTTTTTTTTATTCTTCTTTATCTAGAAAATATTAACTTTTTATTAACTTAATAACTATTTTTTGCTAGTTAAAATATTTGTAACAAATCGATAACATTATTTTGGATTCTTTTATAGGACATTTATTACAAAATTGAAATATTCCTATTATTACATTTTGTTTTTATTTTTCAACTGCTATATTTAGCAATCTTCATAAATTTTGAATCAATTTATATGCATGTGAAATACAAGGCTGACAATGAAATGAATAAAATTCCATCCATTTCAAATTCTCAAACTTCGAAATAAAACAAACAAAAATGATTTAATGCACTGTCATGTTCTATTTACTCATAAATGGTGGTCATCACATTGGTATATTAATGAAATTGTTTTGACAGAAGAGAATCAAGCAAAAGATATTTTTCCAACTTGACTCTTCATAATCTAAAGGGGGCAAAAATACAATACTCAAGAAAATAAAACAGCAATCTTTAAAACCTCTTCTGTTGAGTAAAATGATCATTTTCATGACTTTTGCAATCACTTTTAACAATTGCTTTGTAATCACACAATTGACAATTAAATACTAGATTAACAATTAAAGACTTATCTGTTGTATTTTTTGAGTTATTATTAAAAAAAAGCATTTTGTTTCTAGATAAAGTGCAATTAAAGGATTCTTTTTTTGCATGTGTATTTTCATAAACTTTAAAATCATTTTCATCAGAAGTTTCAAAAACACATAAATTGCACTCAAATGACAATCCTAATACATGTGATTTTTTATGAGTTTTAACATAATTTGCACAACTATGCTTTGTTAAACAGCTTGTATTAGAGGTATGGAATTCACACACCATGTGCTGCAAATTTTTTGTATGTATTTTTTCATGTTCTTTTAACTGAAGTTTTTCCTTGCCGTCTTATATTCACATAATTATATTTAAAAGATTTCTCTCTTGTGTGTGTTCTTTCATGCGATTTCGTATCCCCTTTAGTAACAGGTTTGAAATCACAATATTTGCATTGAAATGGTTTTTCTCCAGTATGTCTTCTTTCGCGTTCTCTTAATCGAAACTTTCACGCAGCCTTATATTCACATGTACTGCAATGAAAAGCCTTCTCTGCAATATGTGTTCTTTCATGGACTTTCATTCTCCAATCATTGGGACCCTTAAAATCACACAATGTAAATTGTAACCGTTTTTCGCCTGTATGTATTCTTTCATGGAACTTCATACTCCTTTTAGTGTCACTCTTGAAATCACAAAATAATCATTGAAAATAGTTTTCTCCTGCATGTATTCTTTCATGTGCTTTCATTTTCACTTTACTAATACTCTTGAAATCGCAAAATGTGCATTGAAAAGGTTTTTCTCCTCGGTGTATTCTGTCATGTGATTTGATTTCCCATTTAGTAATTCTTGAATACACAAAATGTACAATAAAAATGCTTTTCTCCTCTATGTCTTCTTTCATGTTCTCGCAAAGGATTGCTCTCTTAAATTCACATGAACTACATTGAAAAGGTTTCTCACCTGTATGTCTACTTTCATGTGATTTCATTTCCAGTTTAGTAACTATCCTGATATCACAAACTCTATATTGAAAAGGTTTTCCTCCTCTATGTCTTCTTTCATGATTGATTAATAGAAACTTGCACACAGTCCTAAAGTCACATGAAGTACATTGAAAAGGTTTGTCTTCTATATGTGTTATTTCATGCATTTTTACATGGCTTTTAGTAGCACTTTTGAAATCACATAATGTGCAATGAAAAAGATTTTCTCCTGTATGTTTTTTTTCATGATCTCAACTTATTTTTCCTTGCTGTCCTAAATTCACATAAAGTACAATGAAAAGGTTTCTCTCCTATATGGATTTTTTCATGTGAGTACATTTCCACTTTAGTAAGTCTTGAAATTGCAAACATTGCATTGAAAAGGGTTTTCTCCTGTATGCCTTCGTTCATGTATTCTAAACTCAGAATTCCTTGCAGCTTTCAATTTACATAAAATACATTGAAAAAGTTTTTTTCCTGTATGTGTACTTTCATTCATTTTTCAATATAAATTGAAACTCTCTTTTATGTCTTTAATGTGTTGTCTTAAATTCACATAAACTCTCATCTGTGTTCTTTCATGTTTATATTCCATTTAAGCCTTTACATCACACAGTGTGCATTGAAGTTTTTTTCCTTTGTATGTTTTCTTTCATGACTTTTTTCATTTATCTTTAGTGGCAATATTGTAATCAACAAAGTATCTTAAAAAGATTTTCCCTCTATTTTATTTCATGTTTTGTTAATTATTTTTTACTTGATGCCTTGATTCAACATAAACTACATTGAAAAAGGTTTTCTTCAGAATGTGTACTTTCATGTATTATAAATAAGCTTTTAAAATGATTTTGAATTTACATAAAAATCACTGAAAACATTTTTCTGTAGTATGCTTTTTCAAGTTGTATTAAATACTTTCTATATATAGTATTATATTCAGAGAACTGTGAAAAACTTTTGTTCCTGAATATCTTGTGGTTGTTTGCAGTCTTGAAGTCACACAAATTGTAGTGAAATCATTCCATGTTTTTAATAGCATTTATCACTCATTTTAAATTCACACAAATTGCAGCAAAAACATTCTTCCAAAATGTCTTCTTTAATGTTTTCTTTCATTTATTATTCATTGTCATTTCTATGCTGTCTTGAATTCATGCTAACTCCAATGTTCTTATAGAATGTTTATAAAACATATTTATTTCCCACAAAGTGCTAAGAATGCTTTCACTTATAATAAATTTTCTGATATTGTTTTAGAAATAGTTTTGACATATTTAACTTTTGGTTTATATTTTTTTTCTATAAGACTACTTTTTTCAATTCTGTAACTTTTCATGGGGATACAGATTTTTGTAAGCATTTCAAATATTTTGATGTCTTTTACTTTCATAAATTATTAGCCCAATGGGTTGTCATTGCTTTAAATATTACATTATCACAAAAAAGTTATTTTTGTGATATCGCAAATGATGATAAAATGAGGAAACAAATTTTTTAAAATTACGTGGTTTTAAATATTTCACTGATCAAGGTTTTGATCTGGAAAGTTAGTTTTATTTTCTAATAATACACTTTTTGAAGTTTCATGAATGAATATTTATATATTCAGTAAGAAGTATTCTCATATTAAATATAAAAATATAATTCTTTTTATCTAAAAGTGACAAAACAATAATGATCAGAAAATATTACTGAATTAAGAACTATTTAGCTTTCACTGAATGGTAGCTATTTGTAAATAAATCTAAGTTCTTGCAATTGATAAGTCCTATAACACTTTACATCATATGGATAGTATAAGAAACTTGTTTGAAAAAGAAATCCATAGAATATACATTTCTTAAACCATGGTCACCTCAATCTATAAAAATACTGTAAACAAAAATTATATTCTACAAACATACTTTTTTGTAAATGTAAACTCATGTAAGTCAATATTTTCATCTCTATAATCATCATGGTTCTTAATTTCATAAATTATGTGACAAAAATAACTAAATGTCTTATATGTGTTACAATCCCTATAAAAATATAAAATTTTTTGAGAAAGTTTAAATTATAATTCAAATCAATTTATTAATATTTCGAACATAAATATTTTTCAAACATAAAAACAATGGGAAGAATATTTTTTCCATGTCTTGGAACTACATAAAACAGAAAAGAAACATTCATATTAATCAGATGAGAAAGCACAAAATGTGAATTACAATTTTAATATTTTGATAGATTCAAATATATCAAACTTCCAGTATATAACACCATATTATTTAAATGATCATGGCAACAATTATTATTTACAATGAATTTACTCTTGGTTTATATCAAATCTGGAAAAAGCTGCTAACAATCACATACATAGCTTTAGACATTGCAAAAACAGAAAATCAGTCCAATATCAACTTATACAACATTAATAAAAAGATTATTTCATAATTAATACATTGTTATTGCAGTGTACTTTCTTTAAACAAAATGAAGACTGTATTAATATCCATAAGAATATAACAGTGCACATTACATCATTATTTCCATAATCAAAATAAGAAAAATAACTATTTATATTTCAAATTTTGAAACCAAACATAAAAAAATCCAAATTCCATGTCAGCTTCATTTTATTACTATTTTTCTAGAAGCATACCTTTAAAAGTTAATAAAATAATTAAAAACCACATAAATATATTATATTGGGTGTAGCCAGCTATAATCATTAAATATAATAGTTCAAAAATAATTTCATTTTAAATGGTCACTAGAAGGATTATCGGGTTTATCGTTCCTGCGTATGATTTGTTGACTGGTTTAGTTTTCTGCCACAGTTCACATCCTTTCAATGTTTTAGTTATTTGGTAACTCATGTTTGGCCAGTAAAACCAAATTTTCAACAATCTCTCTGTCTTGTGGACCCCATAATGGCCATATAAACAGTGTGTATACATAGTTAGCCTATCTTGGAGCATCTTGGGTATTACGATCCTCCACGTTCCCTCCTTTACATCTACCAAATACCATAATACTCCCTTGCTCAACCGATATCTTCCATCTTTTTTGGAACACCTTCCTTTTTCTCCATCTTTATTTGTTTTTTTCTTCTAAATTATCTATAATCACCTGATATCTGGGATCTAACCTCTGCTATTGCCTAAGTGGTTCAATTCACCTTCCACAGACATGTCAATTTCTGTGCTTAATGCTGCCAGACATAATTTCCATTTGCAGATGCCCTGTGGGTTCCAAACCTGGGTTTCAGCTCAAAGCATCTGCCACTATGTTCTCTGAACCTTTACAATATTCTACAGAATAGTTGAATTCTTGGAGAAAAAGACTCCAACAAATCAATCTACTATTAGACATAACTGTGGTTAATGAATTCCAGACTCTTATGGTCAGTTCTGACTATCACCTCTGATCCTATCAGAAATTGTTGGAATCTCTGGAATGGCCATACCACAGCCAACACTTCCTTTCCCATTATGGAATAGTTGACTTCTAGTCCCCTTAATGGTCTACTAATGAAGTATATTACCCCTTGACTACCATCTTCCTGCACCTGCATCAAAGCTGTACCTAGTCTGTATCCACTGCTATCCACCTGTACTGTAAAGGTTTTCTTAAAATTGGGGTATATCAGCATGACATATCCCAAACATTTCTCTTTGATGCCTTTGAATACTTCATTATGTTTATCTGTCCATTCCCATGGGACATTTTTAAGTAATAACTGTAATAAAGGTTCCATATCTGCTGAAAAGTTTCTGTAAAATTTATTATAAAAATTACAGTCCTAAGAAGGACTTAACCTGTTTCACTGACTTAGGGGCTGGGAAGTCTCTGATGGCTTGTATTTTATCAGGATGAGACTTAATCCCTGTTTTATTGATTAAGTGCCCTAAAACTGATTTCTGCCATGGCTATACAACTTTTTTGCATATTAATGCAGATACCTTTGTCTTGGCATTCTTGCTCTCTTGGATTTTTAGATGCAATTATGACATCATCCATATAAATAGTCACCAAATTCTTGATTTCAGATGATAATACTCTGTCCAGGAACTTTAGCAACCCTGCCCCGCTGTTCCTTAATCCAAATGGCATTCTGTTAAATTGGTAAGATATGCCATTATATCTGAAGGCCGTATATTGGCGGTCTGCTGGGTATAGTTTAATCTGCCAATAACTGGCTGTCAGATCTAATGCTGAAAATATTTCTTTACCAGGAAACCTGTTCAATAATTCGTTCATCAGTGGAGGCACATTTTGGTCAGGCCAGGTGAGTCTATTAAGTTGTCTCGCATCTAAGCATAACCTAACTGATCCATCTTTTTTTTTTACTATCACCAATGCGTTATTATAAGGTGATGATCCCTTCATTATAATTTCCCATTCTTCCATCTGCAACAATTGTTTTTCCACTTCCGTTCAATATTGATAAGGTACCGGATACAATCGTGCCTGATATGGCATGCCATCTATGATCCTAATTTGATGTTCATACCCCTTAATCATTGCCAGTCTATCTGAAAAATTTTCACTATACTTCTCTAATAATTTTTTCAGTCTTTTCCCATCCTTCTCCTTGCTCCCTCTCTGTCTTGCTTCGTATACTACATATTACTTTTGGCAGTGTCTTTTCTTTTGATTTAAATTATACTATTTCCCCTTCACATGTAATACTGCCTTCTTTATAGTTAATTAAACACTTTGTTTTATGCATAAAATCTGACCCTAGTATCAAATCGTGTATGAGTCCCTTCAATATCAACAAAGTATGTTATATGATTCTCTTTCCCACTCTTATTCGTACCCATACTTGTTTTGTCTCTAGTTGGGCATTTTTATTATTGGCCAAAGTTACTAGGGACTTCCTCACTGGTAGAGTTCAAATGTCATGGGTTTATTGCATCATCCATGTGTATACAGTATTGGATATGACTGATATTTGACTACCAGTATCAAACAATGCATGTACTTCAATATTATTAACCCATATTATAATTTTTGGGCATTCTTGGGATGCAAACTTTACAGTCTCCTTATCCCATTCGCAAATCAGATTTACTCCTTTCGTTTCACCTATCATGGCTTCAATATCTTTGTACTTCATATACTTTGCTTGATTTCTATTCTATTATTTATCTCTTATTAATACATTTGCCAAAGCTGCTCCCCCTTGTTGTCACTTTACCTTACGAGCTACTTTATTTCCATCATTTTGCCTACTCTTATTTTTTTTTAAACCTACATACGCGAAACAAAAAAAAAAACCACAAAACTCTTTTATATTTAAACTTTTTATTATTTACTCCTATCTCAGGACATGGTTATTGTTGAAGCCTCGAGTTGGGCCACCATTGTAATGTCCATTTTCTATTAGCGTTTTCTACATACTCGGTGACCAAATTACGTCCTATCTATTAAATTTGTTTCATCAGACAATTCCATAAGATTTAATGAATGCAATTATTTTTCCTGGTCACACAATACCCTTTTAACTAATGTAACTACTAAAATAATGAGATCATGTAAGCCAGCTTATAATTTATTTGAAAGGCGCCAGGATTCTGTATCGGATCCACTGGCAAAACCACCTTTATTTATTTAGTTACAACGAAATTATTGTGTTTCAGTACAATGTTGGCAATTTATGTGCATAGACTGTCACCTACTTGTGGGTGCATGAGGATGGCACAAATCATAAATGTATTAATTAATACCCAAATCCAAGTATGGTGGTTGAAAAGATTACTAAAATCCAATTTGGGTAATTAAAAGGCAGCAAAAAATACTCTTATTTGCACCCAGTTTTAATTAATATTAGTTATTAATCCTTATTATATCAGCATTTGTATTTAAAATAATAAAATTATTTTTACATAAACCTGAATCCATATAAAAAAACTTTTTCCAGAGGCAATTTTAGACTGTCTTTCTTAAAATATTGTAAATAATAAGAATTATGCAAGGCAGAGGTAGGGAATCTCTGGTATATAGGCCAATTTTCCCATTCAAAAGCAATCACTCCAGTCTGGATATTTTCAAAAATATATATATAGACTTGTATAAAAATTTTATTTTAGCATATGTAAATATTGAATTAATTAGAAATTAAAATAAAAATATTTATTTTGTCAAATTCTTTCTCTCTCTCTCCAACCTTTATAATAGTTCTGCATTCTATGAGAAATGCAATATTCTAACAAATTATCTATATTGTGTTGTCAATCTATCTCTAACAAATTATCTATATTGTGTTGTGCTGTGTCTTATGACCAGCAAGTGAATAAATGGACAAAGCCAGAATAGAGATGGTAAGATTATAATTTAATACGAATAATTTTAACTATATACTGTCACCTCAACTTTCTCCGTGCACTCTTTCACTTATTCAACCTCAATAAACTCTCATTTATTTCAAGTAGCTAGTCAATTGAATTTTATACTTTAGGATCAAATATACCGGGGGCACCAAATTGCAGCTATAAATTGTAATGCCCACCAGAGATCATCATTATTAGCCATATTTAGGACTACAGAAGATATTGGAGAAAGTAACTAAATTGTCTCTCAAAAAAAATAACAATAATAATATAAATAAAACCATTCAATCTATGTGGTCTTAATTTCAAACCTAGTATTAGTCATGCAAATATTTCATGATAAATTTATTATAAAATTCATACTAATGAGACAACTTTCTTCCACAACTTTATTATAAATATTTGATCTCGAGTGGTAACTACAGAAAACGCTATATACAGTTCTCATTTATATCTGACTGGAAACAAATTAGTAATCAATGCAGAGAACTCATAATCTATGTTCATAATAGAAACTTATTATTTAATTGAACATTAGATAAAATTTATCACAAATAAATCTCCTCATTTAATTCCATTACTTTATTTTTCGTTCTCAGCATCTATCACTTTCAATAGCCACAATTATATAACACAGAATGTCTGTGTTATGTTCTCTAATCTGAGAATCACTAATCTTATTTCTCTAACACACATAGATCTTTTGATCAACTATCAATTCATGATCCCTACTTTTATAATAGTATAATAATGTTATAATAAGCTACTTGATTTCCAAACTAGCTCTTAGATCAATAATTGAACTGCTCTTTCTCAAGGTCTAGATCTGTCAAGAGGTGCCCACATAAGTGATTACACTGTAATGGATATGATCCCATATATGCTAAAATAAATTTTAGCACAAGTTTAATAGTGGGAATCACTCTAAACACCAGGAGCAGGAAAGGGATTTTATGTCTGCTCCCAATATTCACAACATTACAATGAATCAAAAGATTAAATTTGTTAAACTTAACTCAACTATCCCTGTCATTTTTATTCTATTATTTCTAATCTATTTTAATTAATAACCTTAATAATTTTATTTTGCAAAAGTAAACTATGGAAGTAAACCATGGACATTAATCAGATAAATCAATCAAAATTTACTTATGAAAGTAAATTACGGAAATAATCATAAATTAGATTAGGCAAATTAATTATAACAATAAATTATGTGAAAATGAAGTCTATAAAATGACTTATATAAAATGAATTATATTAATCGAATATAGAAATATTCAAGACAAAATTAATACTGTAAATCAATCATGGAAACAGATTATCAATATAAACTTAACTATGTGAATCGAATATGGAAACAATATAATAATGACTACTGCAAATCGATCTTGGAAATAAATTATCAATAGAAAATGAATAATTAAATTTAAATATGAACTAATATTATCTTAAATATAGGTGCTGGATATATAGATTCTGGAGATATTTGAAACATCAAAACACAAAACACAATGTAATCTTATAACAATAGTAAACTTTATTACATTAACAATAATGATAAAATTAAAACAAAAACACACTAAATTATAATATTGTTACACAAATATATGATTCCGATCTATTCAGGACTCTTATTCGAATACATGTTTGAATTAACTAATTTCTTGGATGACTCACTTCTTGTTTTGACCCATTCATTTATTAAATAAATAATTAATAATAATAATAAATACAAACGCTGGAAACAGAATTCCGGATATTTTAGCTTTAAGAAAACTTATCTTGAAAGAGAAGAAAACCTATAAATTTCTACCTCCCCCCTTTTTATTGTAAACATTGTCCATTGGACTATTCCAAAATAATATATTCGCTTCAATTATTTTAACTAACAATGTGAAATAATCTTACATTTCTAAACCATTTTATCAAGCAATAATTTTCACATTTCTAATGAAAAAGGATGATATGTCATAAAATTACCCTACTGATTTTGCAAACGGGTTTAAATTCAAAACCCACACTTTTACATTCATGCTTGTCAGGTCTTTACATTTTGACTGTATATATCTTAATTAGGTCAGTATGTCCACTCAGCTTGACGACCTCAATTTACCATCATTCAAAAAAAATCAACATAGATTGGTTAGATTATTAATTAAAATCTTTGTCATTCTTCATCATACATATACATCTGGCTGAATCCTTATCTTTTCCGGGCAACTTTATTCTGTCTCACGTAAGAAAACTATCTTCATATTACACATCACCAATGCAGTATCTATAACGCGCACACAGCTACGTCTTAATAAGGGAAGTTAAAATAACAACAACATCAACTTCAAACTTAAATTATTTGCTTGATCCAGAGAGAGAAATCTTTTCTTAAGATCCAGAATCGTGTAAAAAGCTTCTCTTAGACACCTATTCTCTATATTGGCATGCAAAACATTTCTACACTTAAACAGTAACTTTATCAATAATTCCATATCTTAATAAATAAATGTAGTGAAACTCAGTCATCTCCGACTGCCATGGTAATTAAATTATGAGGCAGCTATTTCCCATCTGTAAGGTGGTAGGATTACTTTACATTAGTAATGACAAACATTTATAGCTTTAAATATGCCCACACATACATCGATTCCAGCCTAGATAAATGACAAAGACTAACCAGATCCCAAATCAATACATATATGAATTATTTCAATTTTAACCAGTCAAGCCAACAACACAACTAATATTTATATTAATAACAGATCAACACTCACAGCATAATAATGGGTTTTATACGACCATCCCCTCCCTCTTCACATTTAATATTAAGAACAAATTAAAATTTTGTTAAGAATTTAAAAAAATATTTATATCATTTCTCTCTTTTCTTTTAAATCTAAATTTACATGAGCATCTATACCTAAATGGTATCAAAATCATTTTTTTTTCTCTTTCCTTCAAACAGTTTAAACATAAACAGAATATTAAATTAAATAATCTAGTGATTAGAGTGTGACATAATATATAAACAAATGAAATATATATAAAAAAAACAAATGACATATTATATAAACGAAATAAAGAATAAATATCAACATTACAGATAGTCTCTTTAAACGTCTTTTCCTTCCATTGTCCATCAATCAATTAATATATTCAGTTCATTTTACTTGAGATATCTATATAATTGCACATCAGACAGTTATTTTAATTAAATGTGTATAGAACGCACAGACAGTCATTTGAATCAAGATAGATAAAAAACGTAGATAGTTATTTTAAATCAAAAGTGTAGCTACAGGAGAATTAATAAATTTTAAAAGAGTTCGATTAGTTACCTTCCATTTGATGAGTTTCTTCCTGGATTTGAATTCACTTAGTTTTCTTTTCTTCTTCTTTTCCATTTAAAGGCTCAAACTATATACAACAAGCAGTCTCTGATTACTAACATGAATTAACTTTTTAAACATCTTTTTTTTTTCAGAAGTTTGCTGCAATTTCTTTAAACAAATTTTAAAGAGCCATATAATTATTATAATCTGAATTTCATACAGAAGTTTGACAATTCTCTCCTTCAATGAATTTTTAAGAAGCAGAATGGATAAGTTGTAGCATTTAGTATAAAATGTCTTATTGAAAGTTGACTTCTTCATAATTAATTTGAGGAAAAGGAGTATGCACCATTTATGGACGAATTAGAAATTCATATTTTGGTCTACTATAAAACTTAAATGCATTATTAAATTCTGAGAAAGAAAATTTAAAAAACTTGAAAATAAAAACTTTAAAGATATTAATTTTAGTTAGTTAGCCCAGTTCTCAATCAGCAAAAGTTTTTTTTTTGTTTACTTTTTTCAGTTTTTATAGGATAAAGAGAAAAAAGAAAACATATGTTAAACCCCCCCCCCCAGTGGTTCCTCTTCAAGTCTAATCAAAAAAATCCCCACTCAGAACAAACAATGACTCTTAAGTGTTACTATTAACAACTTTGTCTGATTTGAAACCAGATCTCTTTAATTAACATATTGGTGACCAATTTATGAAATTTAGTCAACGAAACTCTAACTAAAAAATTAAGCCTACTAACATTTTTTTTTGTCAAACAAAGGTTACATTCATTGAATCTAAATAATTTCTTATTTAGATTTGCATTTTAAATAATATAGAAAATTCTGTCAATTTTTATAAAGGAAAGGAAAAAAAATCAAACCCATATATCTGTATCACACACACACACATGTGCAGACCATCAAATAAAAAACTGATTATTCAGATTATATGAACACAAATATCCACCATAATTTCTTATAATTTCAAGCATAAAATCAATTATAATTTCTGATAATCATAAACATAAATATTCACCATAATCTCCTATAACTTTAAACTTATTCTCTAGAAAGAAACTGTTAACTAAAGCTACTGACAATCGATTCAATCTTAATTCTCATCAACTCTTTAGTAATAGATATTCCATACAAACACAAACTGTCTCTATATACATTGCTTTTGAGCTATATAGCCATTACTTTCTCAAATAAAACTTAACTTTTCTTATAGCAAAAAAAAAAATTTTTTTCCCACAATTACTTCAGTTTATTATATTTGGTTTATAGATGGTAATAAACCAAAAGGCTACAATACATTGCCTATTATAAGGCATAATAAAATAATAAAAGGTTGTGGTGACCTGCATATAAATACCCTAGTCCTGCTTCTGGACTTACAGAGGCAGGAGTCTCTGACTCATAATTAAAACTCAGAACCATTATATCAGGTTATGGGGGTTTATATACCCCTCAAGACTTCTGGAGTCTTTTACATTCCTAACCATATATGGGGTTTTCACATACATGCAGTGTTTTTACATTTCTCACCATATATGGTATTTTACAGTTTTCTGACCCTATAAGGTCAGCTGGGCTTTCTATGATATAACATTGTAATTTTACACAATCATGATACATAATTGCTATACAGTTATTCTTATTTTACATATTCATTATATTTTACAGTTATTACTTTTATTCTACATTTATTATTGTACTCTTATTATTATACAATTATTCTTATTTTACATACTCTTATTATTATACAATTATTATTATTATTTATATATTCATTATACATTACATATGTATACCTTGACCTTGAATACTGCATGTTGTCAATCTATGCATTCAGTCTAGGATGCTGAGAGTATTTTGTTTGTTTTTATAATGATTTGTACAGACACTAAAGAAAAATTTATAACAAAAATAAAACCGAAATCTACTTATTTTGCATATCAATTTTTTTTTATTGGGATAGCTCGGACTGAATAAGAAAAATTGGAACAGAAATGCATATTTTTTTAATAGAAATATTAAATCTTTATGCCTGATGTATTTTTGTTAATAAATAACATATTATTAAAAGGCGCTGTTTAACAAAACATTTCATTACAACAAAATTGGGGGAGAAAGAAATATTAAAATAGAAAACTTGTGATAGAGCTTCGTCAAAGAAATACCATTTTAAAAAACATAAGGCAGAAATCAGAAAATTCTGTGAAAGCAAGTTATTTTTTAAAAAAAAATCTAAAAATTGGAAATTTCTTTAAGGGGAATTAATATATATAAAAACCGCATTTAGCTTTGGTAGAATTAACGTATCCAGAAGAGAAAAATAAATTTGAAAATACAAATATGCCCTGAAGATAAGTACAAGGGAAATTGGAAAATGTCATTAAAAGTGGAAGTCATTAACAATAAGGTCACTCTACTTTTAATTTGGAAAAAAAATACTGCCTTCATTTAAAAAGGTAAAGTTGAAATGGCGGCCAATTTAAAAGGTTACACACTCTTATGATTAACGGTGAATTATTAAATTTTTGATCAAATATAGGTCAATTGTTAGGACTGAAATTTTAAATGGCCTCTGAATAACATTAAAAATGGCAGTACTTGTAGATCGTCACCAAATGCTTTCTGCACTGCCACCTACTGGATAATAACATTTTTAATGAAATGATATTATTTTACTTCATACTGTATGATTAAATAAATCCGATTCATGGATAAAGAAAGAAAAAATATTAATCATAATTGTCGAGTAAACTAAACCTTGGTTTAGAGTGTTTGAATATTATTAGGCATTTTCAGCAACTGACCATAACTTTCTTAATATTATTGTGATCAACGGATAGATTTAAGCTATTTAAAGTATGAATCGTTATAAAAGAATAATGTAATTAAAAATACGTTTTGTTTTATTTTCTCTGACTTTAGATTTTGTGTTAATCTATCTTTTTCTATTTTTATTTGCACCTAACTTCTCAAATCATATTTATTACCTGTTAAAATCCCTTATATTTTAGATTTCCTTGTTCATATTTCCTCACACCAGCCATAATAGAGACAATTTCATTGACATTTATGAATCATGTACAGTTATTTACATATTTGACTGAAGGGTTGTGATGATGGTATATTATTAGATGTGATATATTGGACTATTTCCCTCATCTATGAATGAATTTTGAATATATGGAAAATGTTAAACTTTATTTAAACTTTCCAAATACGAACAACTTGTTAGAAATTACACACAAATAGACAACACATGTTAGTAATTACACAACGTTTCGAATAGTATTATTTTCCACTCTTCTTCAGGTGTTGTTGGCCTATGCACAGTGACAATATTCGCATGGAGGTTGCTAAGTATGTGTGTGTATTTATATATACACGCAATATATAATAATGTAATTATAAAATATTTAAGTATGTGCATGTATACTAAAAGCATTCACATGTATTGTAAAATGAAATAACAATGGTTGCTCATTAAATGAAGTAAAGAGTAATTAGATTAAGAAATATACTTCCTTCTTCGTTGCTTATTCATTTATAACTATATCATTAAATAATCACAAACTTTTTACACCTTTAAGCAAATAATGTTTATTAATATAATAAATTTTGACTGTTCCTTGCAGTCTTCTTCAGATATAAGGTGTAAGAAGTTGTGATTATTTAATAAGATTTAGAAATAATTAGTAACCATAAAATAATATCCAAGTAGTCAAATTTAAACTGATTAGTCAGTGATAACAGAAAAACTAAGCCAAAAATTACCTCTGGGAATTTGCCAATCAAGTTATTATGCGATTAAAAATTAGATAACCTACCTGGCGACTTTGAACCTCATGTCATGAGATGACTAATGGGAATAGACATTGTAAGGCTCAGGACAGCAGGAAACAATTAGAAACAGATTTGTGAGGTCAAGTACCAAGGACGGATGCGTGTTCCGGTGTGCTCTAAATTAGCGTTTCTCAACCTTTAGGTCACGTTTAATTTTAATGGGTAGCAAATATGCATCAACAACAAAGCCATTAAATAATTATTTTGCATTGTATGTTCATAATTTAAATATGTTTGTACTAAATATAATTAAAATTAATTTATAATATTTTAATAGCAAATTTTATTTAAATATATTACTGCTCCAGTTTTAGAAATTGTTTACAGTAACTTCAAACAATATTGAAATGGAACTGATACGTCAAAGTAAACTACTTTTTAAATTTTTCAGAAGTAACTTAAATAAAATTCTGTATAATTTATTTTTGGAATTTTTGCTTGTATTTCGTATATAAATAAAACCTTACAGAATGTGTTAAACGTTTAAATTAAAAATATGTAATTTAACTTTAACTCAACTTTTAACTTACAAATTATTTGTTCATTATAAATGTCAAATTGATTCGAATATATACAGTACCATCTATGTCCTCTCTCATTCCTATTACCATAACAAAAATTATCTACAGCATGTTGATCTTTCATTTGTTTACCAATTCTAGCATTAAAGTCTCCCATAACAATTTTAAAATGTTGTTTACTCTGATCAAAAGCCTTTTGTACATCCATATAAAAATCTTCTACTACTTCATCACTATGAGAACTTATTAGGCATAAACCTGAATTATCTGCATTTGGTACCTGATATTAAGTTGTATAACTAATTTTGCCACTCTGTCCGATTCACCATCAATCTCCACAATGTTGTTATTCCACTTTTTATTTATAATGAATCCTACTCCACTTGTATTTCCAATATTTGTACCTTTATAATAGAGTACATATCCACTTTTTAAATCAATTGTCTCTTCCCCTTTTCTTGTAACTTCACATAATCCAATAATGTCTCATTTAATATAAGATAGTTCTTCTTCTAATTGTTACAATCTTCCTTCACTTGAAAGTGATCTGCAGTTGTAAGTACCTAAATAAAATGTCATCAAAAGGCAGCATGGGTCCACAATCAGGGCATTCTTAGCATCCTCCATCTTTGTCCCCTGACTGCCACCTTGGTTGGTGACTTTACAGCCTCCTGGGAATAAGGGCCATGATTTATTTTTGTGTCATAATTGTATATATTGGAAAAATATTTATCATTTACACAACCATTCATTCTGCCTTATCAGGCAACCGAGAAAGATTATGGTATTTCTTTATCTTAAACTGAGAGGTAATAAGCCAATAAACTCACCACACTGGCTAGTGCGTGTTAGTGAGCAGCCCATCCATGTTCATATACTATATGAATAATCACATAGTAGTAACAGCTGCAATGACAAGAATGTATAGAAAGAATATTAGGAATTTGCCCTGCTCGGTTCATTTAAGGCCTCCAAGAGGAATAAAAGGGTGTCCTTTTAGTTAATAGAAAACTCCTTTCTGAGAGAGGACATAGACTTGCAGAGTTTGCAAAAAAAAAAAAACTTTATACTATGAATTCTTTTTTTGAGAAAAATGTTAAAAGGAAATGGACATGGAAGCATCCAAATGAAGGTACAGCAGAATTGGATTATATTTTGAGTAACAGAAAAGACATATTTCAAGATTGTAATGTTCTTAATAAATTTAAAACAGGAAGTGATCATCGATTAGTAAGATATTCACATAAAATAAGAAAAATAAAGAGAAATAACAATCAGAAGAGGAGCAAGAATAAGTATAAAAAGTTCATTTCCCCTCTATGAGGATCTTGTTACTATAAGAAAAAATGCAGAGAATCTTTCATCCTGGAAGGGGGCAGAGATATAAAGGGAACCTATAGCTCCAGATGTCTCAAACCATACTAAGCAGATCTCCAGACCTAAGCATAAATTAAAGAAAATTTGGAACTTTTTTTTTGCTTTCAGACAAACTGTATAAATCTATCTTATATTTGGACTTGATACTATGTTAATCTATCTAATCATCTACTAAACCATATATATATATATTGTGACAGACAGATGATATATGTTGGTTTAATCCAGTTTGAATACTAGGCGAAAGTACCTCGAGGCCACCCATACGCGAGATATTAAATCAAGAATACTATGACCTCTGCCCTATTTGCCTATTCTCGAGACTAACTATGAACCAATAACATTATCTCAGACACGCATAAATTATTTTCTCATCCGGCCACAAAGCTTAGCAACAGCGGTAGAGACATAGATGGGAACAGAGCTAAATAGTTAAGTGTGTGTAACAGTACTATGAAATATGTGTTTTGCGTGCCTGGATCATTAGAAAAGTAAAATAAAGTATTATAATAAAATTAGGAAACTCAAGCTGTTTATAGTTAAATAATATGTTTAATTAACAACTTTAAAATATGAATAATGATTTAATGGCCTCCGCTATTTCCCTAAATTAATGAAAACTAATTAGACAATAAAAACAGATTAATATGTTTGCGGTCTAAATCTTTTCTTCCCAATTTTATTAAAATTGTCAACCCGAATCTCCTCGATAAAGTGCAATAATAAAAATCTTTCACAAAGCATTTTTTAATTGCTTTGCGCTAAAGCAGAGTTTAAAAATTATTTAAAACGTCTATAGCTAAATCTGATATACATAATAAGCTAGTGGCGGACAAAAGAAGCATTATCGAGGAGATCAAGTTGGCAAACAAAAGGAAACTTACTCGTATTGAATTTTACAAATATAATGAAATTGGAAAGAGATTTAAATGAAAAACTAACCTTTAAACTTAACCGCCATGGAATACGAAATATTTATAAACGTTAGTAATGAAGAATAGCGAAGGAATAAGGGTTAAATATATAGATAGATGATCACACAATATATATATCTAAGACTAGTCTAATAAAAAAAATGGTTACATTACAAGTATAATTAAATACAACAATATATAATATGAACCATTAAGCATCACATGATCACATTTCCTATACTAGCACATTAATTGTTGATAAACAGAGCAAAACTCTCCATACAGTATTGCCATCTGTGCTAAACAGAGTAATCAATGGATGCCAGAAGGCTTGTGCATAAAATTCCTATCTAATGCCTACTCATCCAATATCCTCAGACTAGTTTCTGGCTTGTGGCCTTCATCAATGAGGAGCTTTGGATCTGAGAGCACTGCATCTAGATCTTAGGATCTAATGCAACCCTCTAGCAACCACCTTTTATCTCTACATAACTACAAAACCATGAGAATGAAATTGAAAACACAAAAAATATTTTCAATCTAAGCTCAATAGCTTATATAGTTATATGGGTCTGAACTCAGTTCAGCACCCATACATTTTGGTGTCTTTGGCACTTTTACAACCATAGCCACCACTATCCTATTAGGCAGGATTGGTGTTAAACCATTAAGCATCACATGATCACATTTCCTATACTAGCACATTAATTGTTGATAAACAAAGCAAAATCTCCATACAGTATTGCTACCTATGCTAAACAGAGTAATCAATGGAAGTCTGTTTAGCACAGGTGGCAATACTGTATAGAGAGTTTTGCTCTGTTTATCAACAATTAATGTGCTAGTAGAGGAAATGTGATCATGTGATGCTTAATGGTTTAACACCAATCCTGCCTAATAGGATAGTGGTGGCTATGGTTGTAAAAGAGCCAAAGACACCAAAATGTATGGGTGCTGAACTGAGTTCAGACCGATATGACTATATAAGCTATTGAGCTTAGATTGAAAATATTTTTTGTGTTTTCCAATTTCATTCTCATGGTTTTGTAGTTAAGTAGAGATAAAAGGTGGTTGCTAGAGGGTTGCATTAGATCCTAAGATCTCAATGCAGTGCTCTCAGATCCAAAGCTCCTCACTGATGAAGGCCACAAGCCAGAAACTAGTCTGAAGATATTGGATGAGTAGGCATCAGATAGGGATTTTATGCACAAGCCTTCTGGCATCCATTGATTACTCTGTTTAGCACAAGTGGCAATACTGTATGGAGAGTTTTGCTCTGTTTATCAACAATTAATGTGCTAGTATAGGAAATGTGATCATGTGATGCTTAATGGTTTGGTATCCTGCTTAATAGGATAGTGGTGGCTATGGTTGTAAAAGAGCCAAAGACACCAAAATGTATGGGTGCTGAACTGAGTTCAGACCCATATGAATATATAAGCTATTGAGCTTAGATTGAAAATATTTTTTGTGTTTTCCAATTTCATTCTCATGGTTTTGTAGTTAAGTAAAATAAAAGGTGGTTGCTGGAGGGTTGCATTAGATCCTAAGATCTAGATGCAGTGCTCTCAGATCCAAAGCTTCTCACTGATGAAGGCCACAAGCCAGAAACTAGTCTGAGGATATTGGATGAGTAGGCATTAGATAGGGATTTTATGCACAAGCCTTCTGGCATTCTTTGATTACTCTGTTTAGCACAGGTGGCAATACTGTATGGAGAGTTTTGCTCTGTGTATCAATAATTTATAATATAATTCAGTGAAGCACTTAAAAAAGGTATGAACAAAAAAAGTAGAAAGTAAATAGTTCAATGGAGGAGAGATACTATTACCATCCTGGTTCCTTGGTCATGTTCCATCGACGAGGGTAGCTTGATCCATCCATCGATAGGTATTTGTCCGGACAATGAAAATGGAAATATGTAGCATGGTTTCACGAAAAATCCTACAGACACGGCACAGAGTTCAGATCACTATTAGGTGGATACTACAGCATTTTGGATGGTATTTAGTAACCTCGGTGATAGGCAAAGCTATTTATTTGCCTAGCCAAGCATAGTAGATTCTATCAAATTCATATGACTTTTAGCTTGAGCATGTTCAAACTTCTCCATGATTTTGAAGATGACAGTTGTATAATTTTTTGGAATAAAAATCTCAACAAGCAAAATCTGAAAGCGTTCTGCAAAGAGAAATCTGAATGCCAGCAAGAAAACTCTGAATAACAGCAAAAAAACTCTGAATAACCAAGTCTTTTGTTCTCACTTTTATTTATACCCTTTATTGTATGTATGATCTTAGATCTTGATAAGCCCACCCCCACTCTTTGTTTCAAAGGTAACATTTTCTAAAAATAACTTTTACTTTTTTATTCTACATTTCTTTCTTTAAAGTTTGAATTTTATTAATTAAAAAAGAAAGAGAAGGCCATCTTTAATTTGACTTGAATGGGCTCACTAATTAAAAATATACATTCTTTTAGAAAATGTTGGCGGGCTTATCTCAAAATCAAATCATACTAAATATTTGAACAAGATTTAAAAAGAAAAATACATTCTTATTTCTTTTAATAAATAAGCATTTTATTTCAGCAGAATTTTGCATTAACTCATATATACGCTTGACGTATATATATGTTTGACTAATAGGTTTTACCTAATCTTCAGAAACATTCTAATGAATTTAAATTAGAACTTACAAATAGGTTTCAAGTGTTAGGAGATTTTGAACATGATTCAGATTTGAATGAAATTAATATGAAAATAACTGATACACTTTTAAAAACTGCAACAAACATAGCTGGTAGAAAAAAGCAGCAATTGACTAATAAAATTTCTACTGAGACTAGAGAATTTATGAAGAAAAGAAGGAATATGAAGATATACAAAAATGATGTATTAAAAAGAATTGAATATCTCGAATTTTGTAAAATGGTACGGAAAAGAGTTGAAAATGATATAAGAAAGTATAACTGTGAAATAGCAAGGAAAGCTGTAGAAGAAAATAAAAGTCTCAGAAATGTTAAACAACATTTTGGTATTGGTAGGAAATTTATATCTGCAATAAAAAAAAAAGATGGAATTATTACTAAAAAGAGAGATGACATCATGAAATTGGTAGAAGATTTTTATCAAGAATTATATAGTAATAAAGAACAAGTACCTCCTATATCTATTACATCTTCTGAATTGCCCAGAAATTTTAAATGAAGAAATGAGACATGCAATTAAGTGTATGAAGAAAGGAAAGGCTCCAGGAAATGATGGAATTATAATTGATATATTAAAAGAAGCAGGTGAAGAAATAAAAACAATTTTAGCAAAGTTATATAAAGCAAATGTCTAAATGATAAAGATGTACCGGAAGATTGGAAGAATGCAGTAATAATATTAATATTTTAAAAAGGTGATAAAGAAGATATTAGAAATTACAGACCTATCAGCCTTTTATCAGTTTTATATAAAATTTTTACCAAGATAATTACAACTCGTCTACAGAGAACTTTGGATTTCCACCAACCAAGAGAACAAGCTGGATTTAAAAGTGGTTTTAGTACAATAGATCATATCCAGGTATTGAGAGAAGTCATAGAAAAAACAAACGAATATGAGTTGTCATTATGTTTTGGATTTGTAGATTATGAAAAGGCAGTTGATTCTATACACATTTCTTCAGTGATTAAAGCATTGGATCATCAAGGTATAGATCCAGGATATTGTCATATTTTAAAGAATATTTATAAAAATGCAACAGCAACAATTAGATTACATAATGATACTGGAAAAATCAACATTGAGAAAGGTGTAAGACAAGGTGACTCCATATCTCCAAAACTCTTTACAGCAGTGCTGCAAGAAGTATTTTGTGGATTAAAATGGGAAACTAAAGGAGTGAAAGTAAATGGAGAGTATTTAAGTCATTTAGATTTCGCAGATGATGTAGTTGTTTTTGCAAATAATGCTTCAGAGCTGCAGGAAATGTTGCAGAAGTAAGCAGATGAAAGTAGAAAAGTAGGACTAAAAATAAATGTTAAAAAGACTAAAGTAATGTTTAATTGATTTGCTCAAAATATGAAAATAAAGATTGATTATGAAGAATTAGAAGAAGTTAACAGTTACAAATACCTTGGTCAGATTATTAATACAGATGGAAACATAATGGAGGAAATTAATCATAGAATTAAACTTGATTGGAGTGCTTTTGGTAGAAATAACTTGATACTAAAAGGAAATATGTGTATGTGTTTGAAAAGGATGTTTTTTAACAAATGTGTTTTACCAGTTCTTACTTATGGATCTGAGACTTGGACACTTAATAGAAGAGCAATACAGAGACTTCAGACCACTCAAAGGAGTATGGAGAGATGTATGTTGGGACTAACAAGAAGAGATCGAAAACACAATGTATGGGTAAGACAACAAACAGGTGTTACTGACCTTATTGAAAAAAATTAAAAGATTGAAATGGAGTTGGGCTGGACATATTGCTAGAAGAGATGATAATAGATGGACAATTGAAATTTTAAACTGGATTCCAAGAGATTGTAAAAGACCCAGAAAGAGACCACATGTGAGATGGATGGATGAAATAAGAAAATGTGCAGGGGTGTTGTGGAGAAGAGAAGCTAAAAATCGAAGAAGATGGATTAAACTTGGAGAGACCTTCATCCTGCAGTGGATTGATAATGGTTGATGATGATGATGAATAGGTTTTACAAGTAATTTTTATTAACAGAAATCTAATCTTAGAAATGGAATTTATTTAAAAATGAAATAGTTAAATGCAAAACCCTGCTGATATTGGACTATAAGCTTAATTCAGGCCTACAATACTAATTAGGTTTATAGGAGGCTGTGAAGCATGGATCGAACTTCAGATCCATTGCTTCAATATATATATATATTGAACCACCCACCTTCTTTAATTTAACTAATAATGACAAATAAAAAATATAAAATACTCTTCCTTCTTTACTAAACCATACAATCTTTGAAGGTGCTTGGTTCTCAGGTAGAGTGAATAATGTCATTTGCAGCAAGCTACCAATAATATAAACACTCGGCTACTAGACAAATACTGACCAAATAAACACCCCATTTATTTTAAGGTAAACAAACCCTTTAGGCATCAGTTAATCACATAGTAATTAACATGTTTACCTGATCAGCAATGAATCTAATACCCGAGACCTAAGCTAGCTCATCGAATTGTAGCTGCCTTTAAAAAAAAAACAACTCTGCCCTATCTAATAATTCTATTTTTAATAATAATGACAATTCGCCGTACGAGAAAACATTGATGTCTTTAAAAAACAAATCTTTATTTTTAAAGAAAATTTTTCTTATTCTTTTAGTTTTAATTTAACCATTTCTTAATAATAATTAAATCTTTCCATTCCCACTTTATTAAAATATTATTTCAGCATAAATATGTGTATTCAAATACAAATATAAATATTTAAACGAGTTTAAATCTCTTTTTTTTTTAAAACAGTCATTTTGTTTTATAATTCAACCACGCACTCTTTTCATTTTAAATGTTTTAATATATTATAATAACTAAAATATACATAACATATTAAATTAAAATTCACATATACATTTAATATCTTTGAATAAAGTTAAACACAGGAGCCGATATCATTTGTATTTTCCAGATACTACTTGGTAAAGTTGAAAGTTTTATTTATTCATCAGTTTTTTTTAAAAAAGAAAATCAAGGATTAGAGAATATGAAAATTAAAAATTACCTAGAATTTGAAATCTGAAATGACGTACATACAGCACAATGTCATTTCTATAAATGTTATCTTTGACCGGTTAGCGCTAACCCCCAGTAAATCTTCCTTGAATTCGTGATGTTATATAAACTTCGTGGATTTTCACCATAAACACTCCGCTACTTTATTGACTTTATCCGAACATGGTTTGCCCTCTGAACTATCTGCCGATGTTATCGCAGTGAAGGCTCCAGTTAGTTGCACAATACGGTAAATTTAACAATGCATCGTTTTGTAGATATAAGAATTTATATAATTTTCGATTCTTTAATTTGAAAAAATATTGAAATATTTTTTAAAATATAATAATAATGGAATGTTGAAATTTAAACCGTCTTAACAATGACAAAGTTTTCTTATGACCAGCGTTTATTATCTCGTGAAATTACTTCACTCTGATTGGGCTTCTATTTTATTCTTTTTTTCAAAACTGTTACACACGCACACATTTAATTATTTTATTATAAAACAAAACTAAATTTTCCCTTTATTACTTTTTATTACGAACTAATCCAAAAATAACATTAAATCATTTTTATTTCACCCTTTGTTTATTATTTTAAATTAAAAATCTTACCCTCTTTAAAAGCGTTTATTTATTTTTTCTTGAACAATAACCCCCCCTACCCTACTCTTTTGTTTTTTAATTTTCTTTCCCTTCAACTTTTCTTTTATTTTAACTTAATTTTCCCACTTTATTTTTAAAAGGTAAGATTTATTAAATATTACTACTTTTAAATAATATTACATATTTGATGTACCTTGGTACAATATATATATATATACCAACATTATTTTACTTAATGGTTATCAACTATATAGGCAAAGAGATTTTTTTGTTTGTTTATTTTACCTCTAGTTGTGAGGATATGAAGCAGTAATATATATATATACATCATATCAATACTTATGCGCTTATAACACTCGTTAAAGAAGCTATATGTTATTAAATTTATATTTTGATACTAAGTTGAAATATTAAAAAAAAAATGAATATATAATTTTAAATTTTAATTTTATAATTGTTTAAAGAAAAGGTGTCAAAATATGTAAGATTGGTTTAAGGTCATTCAAAATTTAATTAAAGAATTCAATTAGCAAAATATCAAAATTAAATTGCAGTGGGATTCTTTTAGATAAGAAAAGAATTTTACTTTGAGTTTAATTAATTGATTAATTTAGAAAACAGCCAGCTTTTGTTTGGAGCAAAATATGTATAAAGGCAAAAAGGGATTGGTAGGTTACTACTGTAGACTTTAGAAAGAGTACACTTCTTGTAGTTTTTGAAACATTTTATTGTAAAGTTTTTTTAAAATTGTTAAATAACCTCAGCTATGAGTAGATTGCTGAAAATTTTCTGCCCAGCTCCAGTGCAGCTGAGTATGGAGTTCCCTATAAAGCTCTCGCCTACATTTAACAATCATGTTGCTGACATACTATGCTATTGCCGTCTATACAAAGCCCCCATGTATAACATCATGGAGTGATCAGCCAATTCTACTGTTTGCCAACATCTTTAAAATAATTTCATGATAAATTTTAAATGATAAAAGCCTCTTTCTTTGCTTTAAATAGTTATAATTATTCTGTAAAATGTTTATTTAGATACTATATTACTTATTTAAATACTTTCTTATCACACTCTTAATTAGATATAGTAAAAAAGATAAACTATTGTAATATATAATTAGTCTTTCTTAAATTTGTTAGACTTATTATTTAAAAATCAAATGAGACAATTTTAGTAAATATATTTGAGACTAAATATATAAAAGTCCAGTAATTAATTAAAACAAGATATTTAAATCCCCTCCCTTTGATTCTGATTTTTTATTATTTCAAAATTGGTATTTGAATGATTTGCATAAAACTTTCAAATTTAAAATTAAGCTCAAATGTTAAAAGCAAACTTTATCTCTTTTATAAGAACATATATGTAAACTGCGTACAGGATTTTTAAACAACCTTTTTTAAAAAATAAATAAATTTAATGTTCAAAGTTAAAATTAAAACTTCATTATAGTTTAACAGATATATATATATGTATACTATACGATATGATAGTTTATTGTTTAAAATTTTTAATTCCAATTTAATATCGTCGTCGTAGCTATTCTATCGATATTTTCATCTATATGTAAGACCTATGGGGCGGATCTCTAATTAAGCAGGGATTAATTTCTTTATAAAATCTTTTATTATATATCATAACTGTGTAGGCCTTGATTTAGCCTATAGAATAGATATCTGCATGTGATAAAACTTATGGCATGACCATTTCGTTTTATAGATTTAAATTAAAGTCCAAATATTTATTACTATATATAAATATAGTGTTACTGGTTTGTCTAATTTCTTTATTATCTTACTGTGTTTCTTCAGCAGGCGTATATCCCTGCTTCAAAGACTTAATTTGACAGGCTCCATTTGTCTAAGTTCCATGCAAAATGCGTGAAGACCTTTATTTTCCAAACCCAGTGTGTCTTATTATTTCTTGTTACCAGTGCAGTGGCTCATTCCTGCTGGTTAATGAGTTACTAGGGTTATATGAAGCTCATTCCATCATACTATGACCTATTTATTTTATAAAATTTGGATCTAACTTTGTAACAGCGAAGATATTTCGGTCATGCCTACTCATTATTTGTTTATTACTTTAGCAACTCAACACCACCTTCCTTATCCCTGCTGTATATTAAACTTGATATTTCAATTTTTATTGGTCACGAGAGTTAATGCATTTATTAATTTAATCACATTTTCTACAGTTAATTAAACTTATTTATTACTATGTACCTGCTTGAGGGACATTTGCCCCAAAGATCAAATGTGTTAATCATCTGAAGTCCCTAATCCAGATATCCATTATACTTTGAAACTATTGCATATGCAATTATTAATTCATTTAATTTCCATTATCTTATAAGTCTAGCAATCTAATTAAGCAGTAGTCACTTCTTTTGTTCATTTGTTGTAATTTTATTACTAATAGTGTTTGTATTTTGTATATACATTGTATTGGGTGTTTTACCACATGGGAGTCATAAAGTTAATCGCCTAATTTTTAGAGTCTCTACCTCTCCCTGATCACCGAGCCTAAAGAAAAATGAAGTAGTATTAGGTTTGGGTGAGTTGTGGTGGTCTGAGTCACTCTAAGAGTGATTTTGCGACTATTAGTTCATCCTGACCATTACAGCCTACAATGAATAACCAAGATTACAGAATAATATTAAATATTTTAAGAAGTCTTAATATATTTTAAAGCTATGAAGTGCACTGAATACAAAACTAAGGATTCTAGAAACAATTAAAAGTACTTGCTAAAAAGCTTAGAAACATTTGTTATTTGTGTATATATTTTTTCTTTAAAATATTTTTAACAATGATTTTACAAGTTGGTGGGAGAGAGAAAATGGCAACTGAAGAAGAAATTGAAACTCCTGACTATTATCATGGTGATAGCTGTTCAGAGTTTGGAAAGATTAAAAAAAAATAATTAAACAAAAATTCATTCTAAAATTTTCAGGAGACAAAAAACATAGGAGCTGGTTCAATAGATGAAGCAATTATGGCCCACACTGAAACAGAATTATTGCACAAACAAAACATCCTTTTTTTAAAAAAAAGTTATTGTTTTCGAAAGCGCTTAGCGTATTTAATTACTGTATCTTATTATAGCTTCACATTCAAGCGTGACATACGCTTATTTTGTTTTATAAATTGAATTTATCGAATGAGAAGATTTAAAATTAAATTAATATTATAAAAATATCTAAATACTATAAAATTAAAAAATATTTAGGACTATTTTTAAGGGAACAAAATTTTGTAAGTGAAATTTTCATTCACACTTAAAATTTTCCAGAGTAAATTCGAAATGATACATATGAACAGAAAGTATAAATAAAAGATTTAGAAATGTGTTGTTTTATCTTACGTATGAAATAAAATATTCTAAAAGTAGTCTCAATATGTTGACAATTCACAAATGATAAAACGAATAAAGTTCTTTGAAAGTTATTAAACAAAAAAATCTAAAAAATGTTATTGGCAAAACATCACACCCAAGATGACTGAAAAGAAAAAAATTATCTTTGTCTAATATTATTACTACAAAGAAACACTAATACTGTTTTTTAATTTGTTCTATTTAAATAAATGAAAATGGGAAAGACTGAAAATATTTTATATTTTTAGAATTTGTTGCAAAATCGTTTGCACTTCACAATCAACTGAAAGAATTTTTTGATATCATGTTATCTTAACCATTTCTTAATTATTTTTCTCCTCTGTCTTCAAATATTCTAAAACTATTTTTATCTGCAGCTTCAAATCAGCACAAACTTCAATGTCAAGATTTTTCTCCTCTAAGTGTTCTTTCATGTTTTCTTTTATAAAACTTTTGAATTCACATAAAATTGCAATAAATAACTTTTATACTATAACAGGTTTTTTCATAATTTTAGTTTTAAAAAGCTATAAGGATACAATTATCTTTCCTTTATGCTGTTTTCTTCTATATGGCTTCTTTCTCATTCTTATAAAGATTTGACACTCAGGTTTGGCCAGATCCTTTTATCACAAAAATTAACAGACGAATAGGTTTTCCATTTTTCCCCATACTATACTTTCATAAAGAGTTTTTTGTGTAATATCCCTAATAATGATAAAACGATTTAACAACCATTTTATGGCTTATATGATTTAAATATTTCATTGAAGAAATGTTTTCAATCAAAAAAGTTATTCTCTATTAAGACATTTTGTGAACTTATATGGAAGTAAATTTATATATCCATAAAATATATTCTCACTTTAAATATTTGTTTAAATATGTTATAATCATTTGTTTTTATCTGGCTGAAAAGATAATGAGAAACAGATATGACCTCTTATTGTTTTTTAAAATTGCTTTAATTCAAAACTGCATGGCTTTCTTTTAGTAGTTCTTACTTTTATAACATTTTAGTACAAATAATTATGTGTTACTTTTAAACTGCAAATTTTTGTCAAAGAATGCATTTTTGATTAGAAGTGTTACAATCATTATATGAATATGAAGACTTGATTATTTTCCATTATCAACTGCTTTAATATTTCAATGAGATGCTCTTTTTATCAAATATTATTTTTCCATGTCTCAGACCTAAACAAAACAGAAAAAGAAATATTAATCACATTTTTCATCTACATAACATGTCATAAATGACAAATAAACATTACGGTTTCCGAGAAAATCGGAGGGGGGGGCTAGAATTTATGTCTGGCATGCGCAGCTTTTAAGATTTCATGTGTCTAAAAGATTCATGCTTGCAAGCTGAATAGAAACTGTTTCTTAAACGCTCAGAGTTTGTGTTTTAGATCTAGTTTCTTAATCCTGTCCTTCACTGATGATAGCAAATAGCTTGAAATCATGATATGAAGGTGGAAATTAAGTTAGAGATAGTGAAATACTCGCTCTGATGTTTATGTAAACAAACGCTTGAAGGTGTTTTTGGTATAACGCCATCTATTGTCATAAAATACAAGCGTATGCAAGTTTTTAACTTGTGTTTTTTGTTTTTCATAAATGTACCTTTGAGGTCTTTCTTGCAATGATATATATAGCAGAGACTTCTACTATGTGGTGATGCTGAATTGATATCAGACCCATGTAGCTATCTGGCATGAGATGCTGAGTTTGAAGACATTACGTGTCTAAAAGATTCACACTTGCAAGCTGAATAGAAACTGTTTCTTAAACGCTCAGAGTTTGTGTTTTAGATCTAGTTTCTTAATCCTGTCCTTCACTGATGATAGCAAATAGCTTGAAATCATGATATGAAGGTGGAAATTAAGTTAGAGATAGTGAAATACTCGCTCTGATGTTTATGTAAACAAACGCTTGAAGGTGTTTTTGGTATAACGCCATCTATTGTCATAAATACAAGCGTATGCAAGTTTTTAACTTGTGTTTTTTGTTTTTCATAAATGTACCTTTGAGGTCTTTCTTGCAATGATATATATTGCAGAGACTTCTACTATGTGGTGATGCTGAACTGATATCAGACCCATGTAGCTATCTGGCATGCGATGCTGAGTTTGAAGACATTATGTGTCTAAAAGATTCACGCTTGCAAGCTGAATAGAAACTGTTTCTTAAACGCTCAGAGTTTGTGTTTTAGATCTAGTTTCTTAATCCTGTCCTTCACTGACGATAGCAAATAGCTTGAAATCATGATATGAAGGTGGAAATTAAGTTAGAGATAGTGAAATACTCGCTCTGACGTTTATGTAAACAAACGCTTGAAGGTGTTTTTGGTATAACGCCATCTATTGTCATATATATATATAAAGAACTTTACATAAATAAATATTCATAGTGACATAAGTCTGCATTTCTCCACTTAGGTTCCACATAAGCTATCATTAATTCCATGGTCAATTTTAGAGAAATTTGTGACCATCTCTCAAAGAACACAGCTACTAAATTTCAAATAATAAATATGAAGACATAAGTATATAAAACACAAAAAATTACTGTAACCTAATAGAATGAAAGATAGAAAGAAGAGAAAAGAATCCTAATAATGAAATAAGAGGGGTGTGAAAAAGAGAGATAGAATAAGAGAAAATGCTAATTGTAACCTACTAGAATAAGAGAGGTGTGTGAGAAAGAGATAATGCTAATAAAGAAATGAAAGAGGGGGAAAAGAAAGAGAAAGAAATAATGCTAATAAAGAAATGAGAGAGGGAGATGACAAGGGAGATATAGAGAGATAATGCTAATGAAGATAATGGTAATGATAAAGATAAATGATGGAAAAGAAAAGAATTGAGAAGGAAAAAAATGGGGGAAAATAATAGAAATGATATATATAATGGAGAGAGAGAAGAAATGAGATGATGGGAAAGATATGAAATAGAGATGTAAGAAGATGAAATAAAGGAGAGTGAAATGAGATAATAGAAGAATATGAGGAAGAGGTATAAGAAGAAACCCTTAATGAATGTTTTAAATGGCTGAGATGATAGAAAGATATGAGAGATATAAGAAGATAAAATAAAGGAGAGAGAAATGAGATGATGGAAAAGATATTCTTATCGAATGTTTTAAAGGGCTGAGATGATACAAAGATATGAGAAATAACATGAAAAGAAATAGAATAAAATTGAAATGAAATAAAATATAAATTAGAGACTCTAAACGGCTCGGCTCAGTGGGGTTACAATAAATTTAAAGAAAAGAGATGATGATCCAGAGATGTATAATCAAGTAAAGATCAAATCGAAGACTGATGAACTATAACTACTACAGCATATTGATCTTTTAATAAACCATACAAAAGATTATCTAAATCACTACTTAAGGCTTACTATATTAGTCTTACCAATAAATCATACACTCTCTGAATAAGACCTATGATGCTTTACTTTATAAGATTATCTTACAGAATTATATTTACTAAAACAACAAGAGTAAACAACCTCAGGGATTTTAAAACTAAAACTCTTGTGTAAAATTAAAGTTTAATTTAAGTTGCCTAATAAAGAATTACTGTGATTAATAAATAAATGACATCTTAGCTGACCATAAAATAATTGTAATATGTTCAATCTTAAAATAATAAACAAAATGAATATTAATTCACAAAATTTAGTGAATCAATTTAAATTTAAACTAATAATAGCCTATTATCTAAGATATTACTTGAGCAAAGAAAAGAGCAAGGGTACTTTTAATGCCTTTCCATACTCATAGACTTCAAATGCAAATGGATTAGAATTCTTTAAATATATAAGATTTAAGATGGTGATAGATGATGTGCAGTGAATATAAGATAGTGTGCAGCTTTTAAAATAATATTAAAATATTCTTCTGACGTACTAATATTGCATAATCTTTAGTCTGAAAGATATACTGATAATTTAAAAAAAAATAAACTTTTAACTAAGTATTTAATTATGTATCTGCTATAATGTAATTATCTGTATTTGTGATTCAATATGAGAATCATTTACTTTAACATAGCTTTTTTTTTAATTTTCAAGACAGTATCAACTATATTTAATTAACTTAGAATATACTTGTAAATTTCTGAACTGAAGATTCATTAAATTTAAAAAAAAATTAAGACTTTGTGAACTTGGAACCCAAGACAAGAATATATTTTCATATAAAAATAAAACAAACAAACAAAACTTTTGAAATAATAATAATTTGATTTATTAATAATGAGAAGAAGTGTTTATAAATGTGGTAGAATACAAACAGTGCCAATACCGCACTAAGATTTTATATAATTATTTGGACTAATTAATAACATTATTGTGTCATCTACTAATCAGAATAACACACAGAACTATGTTTATATTGAAAACCCTAAGCTTAATTTTATACTCCTCAACTTAACAAACGCTTAGTTGGAGTAAGCATATTCAACAATACTTTTTAAAATATCATCACTAGTTTCACGGATATAACTAATATCACAGCTATATATATATCTTTAAATCAGATTAAGCTAATACTAAAATTAAACTAACTTCAGTGTATGGGACAATCATTCATCAGAGATTAGTTATACTTTTTTAAAAATAACTTTAGTCCACATAAAATTATTCCCTCAATGTTTTAAAGATAATGATGTAACAGACTTACAAATCCAGCGGCGAAATTCTGGATGAAAATATTAAATTATGTGTGAATTGCCACTAATACCATATGCATATTTAATATACTTTAAAATAAATATAACTTATTGTTGGTTAGCTTGTGCTTGATAAACTATCATAGCAACACAATTCAAACATTGATATACCTATGAGCCTTAAATTAGCTACAACTACCTGAAGAAATACATTTCCTCAAACAAGCATATCTTGTCATCACAAATCTAAAACAAATGCAACATCACCTACTGTGGTGGAATTAGCATTAAGTCATCATGAATGATAGGCAAAAATATAAAGATACTAGGCTCCTCAGAGCTGGAAAAGAATATGGTGGCTTCCAAAAATACCTAACTTCGAGGCAAAATGATGATGTCTGGAATTTATCTTCAGTACATCTGGGAACAGGAACACCCACCAGAAAAGCACAATCCTCTCATGGGATTTCCAATGCTTATAAATGTGATTGTCATCACTGAAAAATAAAATAAAATACCCTCTTTTTTGGGGACAAGCACTATCAAATCATGGAAATACAATTCAATAAGGATGGAGGATTTTCTCGATTCCATAAGGCATATTCAAAAATTATAAACTAAATGTAACTCTTGAGGCTAACAGATTCTAACTAATAGCAAGATATATACTTCACTTAAACTAAGTTATTTCCAAGAAATTTATAAAAATACAAAATGTATATCCAATGTTCGAACCAACAAAGCAAACTATGTGTCAACTGACTACTGTAGAAAATACTTTAAACTTAAATGCATATAAAATTCTAGACAAGGCAAAATGCACACATAACAAAATATTAAATGCTAAAAATATAGTAACTAGTGGACTTTTAAAATTGTAAATTAAATGCAAGAATATTTACTTCTCGATGAATATAAAATATTTGCAATTATTATCAATATAACATTCATAAAACAAATGACTGGATATTCTCTGATAAACTTCTTTAGTAAATTTAAAATAAAAATTGAGTAAAACATCCCATTTATATGAAAATAAGACTGATATTTAAATCTCTATAATAAAATTATTAAATAGGAACTAGCTAGTGTAATGCTTAATAAATAAACTAAATCTACTTAAGAATGGCAAGAAACATTTGCTCATTCAAATAAACCTATTTTGTTTTAAAATTATAACCCTAGTTTACCTGTATATTTATGCAAAAAGTGTTACAAAAAAAAATAATAGCATAAATATTTTTATGATTTCATTCTTTTTTTTAAACCAATAAAAGACCATAAAAATAAAAAAATACATTAATTCAAGTTCATATTTCGGCTCCGTGATGATTTTTCCATTTCATAATGTGTAGACAATTTATCCAGGTTAAGATATCTATCTGAATTCGAAGCTTTAATTAATACATTTATATACATGGCAATCATTTCCAAACGAAAATGTTCAATAGTTCATTAATAATATTTTTTTTTAAAACAATTTTTTTTTAAAAAAAACTTAAATAATAAGATTAAGCTGGCATGAAACAAAATAAATTCTTCAGCTGAACACACTTTATATTTATAATCCTAGGTTCAAACGCGGAATAATTATAATATATATTTTTAGTTAACTTTCACTGTTCTTCCTTAGATAAACGCATTTTTTAAAATAGAGCTCTTTTTTTTTTTAAACGTTTCTTAATATTTAAAAATGTATTTCTTTTTTAAACAAATTTCCTTTTATTTATCAAACATAAGAGTAGATTTTTTTATAATTAAGACATTCCTCCGTTTATGAGCAAAGATCAACGGTCATAAAGTTACTTATAAGTACTGGCAACTATAACAAAACATTATGTATTTGACAGAGAGAAGTTCATTAATAATATTTTTAGATTCTCTTAAAGCTTTACTTCCAAACAAATTCTTTTCATACTACTGGCATAAACGAGAATTAATATTTTAAAATACATATTTTCCTCTGAAACATTATTTTGTGAAGAGCATATTTAAATGTATATATCATCTATTAAGTAATAAAGTATTAAATTTAATGTCACTTCTAATTTATAAAGACACTAATGCATTTCCATTTTAATATTTTAAAATGTTTGAATGACTTTTTTTTAATTTCTTCTTCACGTGTATTTTTAATTTAATAGGAGGTATACTATAGTTTAGTGCCATAAAGTCTTTAGCCATAACAATACTTAATAATTTAAGTTTTACTTCTAAATAAAGAAAAATGAATAGATCAAAAGTAAATGAAATATGGGATGCTGTATTTTCTTCAAACATTTTACCATAAATTTTAATGTCTCAATTGTAATGAAAAACTTTCAGAAAAATGGGTTACCTTTCTTTTAGCCCTCTGTCATTACAAGACGATTTTTAAATAATTATTTTAAACATACTTTTATTTTTTTAGAAAATATAGTTTTTAAAAATTACTTTTTATTAAGAAACTTTTAAGATTCAGACACATATATTTAAAACAGATCAGCAACTGAACGACCCCTAGATCTCCGTTTTATCTCACAATTTTACATCCACCTACAATTCATTTAAAAACCAATAAAAACTATTTTTTATTAAATTTTAATATTCTGACAAACCAGCTGTGAAATCAATATAATCTTCCATACCACGTGACCTTCAGATGCAAAGTCAAAATTTTATTATTAACAAATGTTTTTTTTTGATATTTTACAACCCAATAGTAATAAATATAAAATTTAAAGTTATACCCTTTATTAAACCCATAAATATTTCATTGAAATAATTTTATCCACACATTTGTTTTATTTACTTATTTTAAATAATATTGGAATTAAATTACTTTTTTTATTCTTATGTTTCCATGTCAGTGCATGCACATTCTCACATACATCTGGCCTTGGATTAATTGTTTAAAACTATTTTTAAAATTACAACAATAGAATGTTAATGAATATTTAATCTAAATAATTTTTATAACTGGAATGTTAAAGTACAAACTAATGACAAATATTCTTATTTTTTTTTAATAAAAACTTACATATCATTTTTTTTTAAAATTTATTACTTACTTATTCCAACTTATTTATAATATCTAATTATTATTCTTTAGACATTAAAATGGATTATACAGTAATTATTTTAGAATACATTTAATACTATTTATCAATTCACAATTATTTTTTTAACATTTGCTTATGTTAAATTATTACTTAACATCCCTTATCAAACCAACTGACATTATTAAAATATTTAGATTATCCTATTTTAATAATTGACTAAGTTAATTTTCATTTTTATCATTATTATTTTTTTAAAAATCAGACAATTTCAAACCAAAAGGTTAAGCTAAGATAACCTTTGGCTCTTTTTGGAACTAAGTGAAACTTCAGTTAGGTACATTACATATATAAAAAAATATTTATTGAGGCTATAACCTTAAGACTGCGCCTGAAAAAATGCCAATAGAGACCTCTGCAAATCTTTAATACATGATTGGCTACTCGTCTTTTAAATAAATCTTGTGTTAAAGATTTGCAGAGGTCTCTACTGCCGTTTTTTCAGGCGCATAGTCTTAAGGTTATAGCCTTAATAAATATTACTTTATGTAACAAGTATGCGCTTTATAAATATAATTATTATATATAAAAAAGTAAATTCAAAAGTATAACTTATTAGTGCTTTTATTTATCCAATCATCTCTTTGATATATAGTAGATATCATTCATTGCTTTTCATTAACAAAACTCAAAAATAGATATGATAAAGTTTACATATGAACTTATAGAGTCAGACACAAATTTAGGCTCTATTTTTACGTAAGTGAGGAAAATAATATTCTATGAATTACATATATATTATATGCTGAATTATATAAATTTAATACATACAATTATTAGTTTGTCAGATTTTTAAAACAAATTCATTAAATAAGGTATTCAATCTCCATCTTTGTATAATTGATTTTAATTGAAAACCTATAAACTGGCTAAAATATTTTTATTTGGATCTTTTGTAAATTACAATGATCTGCTTATTAATAACAAAAGTGTAAGAAAAGAATTATTAATATTTAAAAGAATGTGTTTTACTCTAAATGTGAATAAAATTATAACAGGCAGGATTTATGATTATATAATTTTTAATGGTACAACAAAAATATTTTCATAGATGACAATAACATATGGTGATAGAATTAAATTACTACATACTGTATTTTAAAATAATATTTGTTAAGAGGAAATATCTTATAGACACAGAATGAAAGTGACTATTGCTTCTGTAATAGTATACATAAATGAAAAATGTTCTTTTAATTTATTAATTTTGGAGGACTTTATATAGTGGAATGTTTTTGGCCAATCTGTAGTCATTCTATGAGTGCAAACAATTTGAGAAACTGTAAATTAGTTAGTGTACACAAATTTCAAATAAAGACCTCAAAAACTCATTCAATAATGATAATTAATTCTATGATC
Organism: Epiperipatus broadwayi; assembly: GCA_028023455.1. Classification (NCBI taxonomy): domain Eukaryota; kingdom Metazoa; phylum Onychophora; class Udeonychophora; order Euonychophora; family Peripatidae; genus Epiperipatus; species Epiperipatus broadwayi. Next base: position 548,444 of record JAQFVV010006467.1, on the reverse strand, counting down.
ATATTGCTTTAAACAAATCAAATAACTAATGATAGTCATTAAACTATTTAGGCAATCTTTGCCTATTTTTCTCAAAAACACATAACTTCCAATCAATTGTCTCTCTACTATAGCTTTTTCAGACATCCATAGTATTTTATCCACATTAATGTTTTTAAAATTTATTCTCATAATTTCTTAATCTTAATAGTTTACTTATTTAAGGCTACACAGTCCAAAATAACATTTAATATTTTCTACTTCGTATTTATATGCTCTACATTTTCCATCTTTCACCTCACCTTATATATTAAAATGCTTAGTTAATTGTCAAATAATGTAGTTTTTATAAGCAAAAAATATCATTCATGAAAAAGTTATCATCAAAAATAATAAATGAAAGTGTAAATAACTAATGGAAAGCTTTTGCTTAATTGCAGTCTTGACTATTACTCTTCTACAAGTGGTTTGATTTACATTTTGATATCTAATTTCAATTTTTATCCACCAGAAAATAGCTTGATAAAAAATTTCTTTGTATATACATGTGTGATATATTTATTTATTAATAACTGCCTGATACTCACATTATATATTTTGTTTGAACATATTATATTTTTTAAAAAAAGTAGGCTGATGAACATTTGTCACAAATGAGGAAAAAGCACAAAAAATAAAAAAATCCCATGAAAATCCTTCAAAAATAAAGAATTTAAAGAGTTAAATGATGTTTTGCATTGTAACATCATTCTCAGTTATTGTCATGGAATGGGTTATATCTAATTCATTCTACTAGCAGTATTTTCTGTATGAAAAAAGATTGTCCTAAAATTTTCTAAGAACAATGGAGCAAATTCTAAATAATATCAACCTATGAAATGAAAAAATTAAGTAAAATTTCTGCCCATTGAACATGATTTCAGAAAATTACTAAATTCCTTTTAAATGACTGAATTAAAACACTAAAGTGAGCCTGATTTAATCTTAATTAACCTGAAGCCTGATCATTACTCAAAATAAAATAAAAAAATCTCATGAAGAAAATCTTTGTATCAAATCAACATGTAGTTATATATTTATGTGTGCATGAAGATGTAAAATAAAAGTATTTATATGTATTTTGAACTATAAAAATTTAAAGTTGTAAATTGTTTCCTTTTGACATATATACATATTTAAATCAGCCATACATATTGCTAGTTTTAAATTTCCTAGAACAATTTATTCCAAATATGCAAGTGTAGATATTTATGTATATACATTTTACATAATACTTACATGATTATGACTTGAGAAAAAAACTTGTCATGGAAACCTAAATTAGCAAGTTTTTTTCTCTAAGTGATTTCAAAATAATCACTTAAACAAATCTTAAATTGCCATTTGAATATTAGAGTGGAGAAGAAACATAATAGACATTCTTTAATTGATAGTTAAAATGCGTTATATTTGATATCATAAAGAAATGATGTAAGGTTTTAAAAAAAAATTAGCTAGTATGCCCAAATTGAGTTATACCAACAGTAGTAGAGAAGATACCTGTATATGCAAACAGTGCAAATGTGTTAAAATTAGCTTTTTTATTGTCAAATTTACATAAGTTTAATTTAATTTCATATTTATTACAGACAAATTAGAATGTGTATTAAGACATGTGATAAGACAATTTAATGATGGAATGACTATTTTATATTTATGCAAGAAAAAAAATATTTAAGTATGTTTGAATAATCATTTATCTCTATGGCAAAGATGGATTACAAAAGATATTGAGGTATATATGAATAAATTGATTATAATATTGAGAAGTATTGAGATTTGATATTAAATAAGAAAATATTTGTGTTGACACTTATATCACTTAGTTGAAATACACAGGCTTATATATACCCGTGTCTATATATGTAATAGACAGGGTATGAGCACAGACTTTCACATGACCCACCACTCTCCACACTATCTCATAACACTGATACACTTGAACACACATATGTTGAAAAGATAAATAATCACCAATATACTATTTCATGTTAAGATTTTCAATTGGATGGACGGTTGAAGAGTTGGAGTGTGGAGTAGATTGAAGCCTGTCCATTAAAGTAGGAGGATTTGCTATCTTAATATATATCTGAGCACTTGTAGCATATATGTGTAGAGATGGTAATCTGTACCAATTGATGATTGCTGGTTTAGCATGAAATACGCATATTGGTGATTATTTATCTTTTCGACATATGTTGTTCAAGTGTATCAGTGTTATGAGATAGTGTGGAGAGTGGTGGGTCATGTGAAAGTCTGTGCTCATACCCTGTCTATCACTTAGTTAAAAAAAAAATTTCAGAGTTGAATAATAAAGATAATATAATTGTTCCATGAATGGAGTTGTTTAGTATCAAGCTTTGTGAATAGATATCTAAAACAGGGAGAAAAAAGTTAATAAATCTTTGAAGTTAAATAATAATTAAAATCCAGCAGGATTCTTCAATCACTTGCCTTCAGATGACAATTATGTTAACTCTCACATCATAAATAGGGGATCTAGACATGTTAGCACATTAAAATTTTTATGGTGAGATAAACTATGTCTCACATAACCCATGCCCTAATTCAGAGATAGTATTAGAGGCAGATTGGATGCAGAATCAATCACCTTTTCACTAGAACATTCAATATATAATTAGATATTTAATGAATCTTTATTTTCCAATAGGAAGAAAAGTTTGTTATTTCTAATATTATTAGTATTAATTTTTTGTTGTTTATGAACATCTTTAAATTTAACATTTTATTTTACAACATTCACATCAAAAAATCTAATGTTAATAAAGAAAATATTATCCTCATGAGATATTTCTCATTAAATTCCTTTTCAGTAATACTCGGTTTTGCAAATCAGATATGCATCAATGATTTGAAATACCTTTTGTAATGCTATATAGTTTTATTAAAATAATCCATTTTTCATTTACTACATAGCTGATATTATTTAAGTCAATCTACTGTATATGCATTTAAAGTTTAGTTCCAACTGTACAAGTCTTCATCAGAAGTACAAAATGAATAAAAGCATTAGATTATTGAAATATGTATATACTTAATCATAAATAAATATTTCATATTAGAGAGTATATAGTTACGCTCTTAGCAATATGATTTAAAATATACTCACCTTTATATTCAATAAACAATATAACACAAGTGTGCATTTCTTTCTTACAACAAACATGTTGAAATTTTTTTAAATATAATTTGTCTTGTTTATTTGGTAATATTTATAATAGAACTTCACTAGATGTATAAAATTTTATGTACCTATTCTTTCTAAACAATTATCATAGACTATTAATAAATTTTACTTATTGTTATATTTTCACATTAGTAATGCACTCGGCTAACTGCAATTTAATGAAAATTTTCACAATAACAAGCCTCTAAAATGAGTACATTCAGATTTTACTGAAGTCTAAAATGTTTTGACAGCAGTCTTTTATTATATCTATTTAAGCACAAAAATTATTATATGTATCCAACTTATGCAAAAATTATTTTCACTATGAGGCAATTAAATTAAAATCTTCAGTATGGAGAATAAATAACCTTCATTCAAGTAATTGAAATGGAAGAAGCCACATTGTTTTTGCATGCAAAAATTTACTTGATTATTATGAAATGTTCAATATAATTACTTAAAGATATATACCACACTGATGAATTCTATTTACGTACAAAGTGAGCAGTCACTATACTGAAACACTATTAAAATGTTTATGACCAAACAGAATAATGAATTATAATAGGCAATATTTTTAAAACTGCAGTGAATTACATACCGTTAGTACATTTTTCATTATGTGAAAGTAAAAAAAATAAACATCTCTCAAGATAGTAAAACTGTAATGTTTACAACCTCCTGTTTAGTAAAATGTTCATTTTCATGAGTTTCCCAATCACTTTTAACAATTGCTGTGTAATCACACAATCGACAACTAAATACTTGATTAATAATTAAAGATTTTTCCGTTGTATTTTTGAAGTTACAAAAAAGCATTTTGTTTTCATACAAAATTGAATTTAATAATTTATCTTTTACCTGTACACCATCATGAATTTTTAAATTATTTTCATTAGAAGTTTCAACTGCACATAAATTGCTCTGAAAAGAATGTTCTAATGTCTGTATTTTAAAATGATTTCTATCAAATCTTTTGAAATTACATAAAATGCAATGAAAAAAGTTATCTCTGGTATGCATTATTTTGCGATATGTCATAACACTTCCTTCAGAAGTCTTCAATTCTGACAAACTGGACATATGCTTTTTTTCATGATTCAATGAAGAACTTTTACTTGCTGTTTTTAAACTGCTCTTGTCAGTAGTCATATATTCACACAACGCCCATTGAAAAGGTTTTTCTCCAGTATGTACTTTTTCGTGCAGTCGTAAATTTCTCTTCTCTGCACTCTTAGAATTGCACAAACTGCATTTAAAAAGTTTTTCTCCAAAATGTATCCTTTCATGTACTGCTAAGTTTCTTTTACCTGCACTCTTAAATTTGGACAATCTACATTGGCAAGATTTTCCTCCTGTATGTGTTCTTTCATGAACTCTTAAATGATGCTTTCCTGCAATTTTGAATGCACACATACTGCATGTAAACGGCTTTTGTCCTGTATGAAACCTTTCATGTACTAATAAATTCCTTTTGTCTGCAGTCTTATATGCACACAACCCACAATGAAAAAATTTTCCCACTCTATGTGTTCTTTCATGAAGTCTTAACAGATAATTTCTGACAGTTTTAAATGTGCACATACTACATTGAAATCGCTTTTCTCTGGTATGTATTCTTTCGTGCCTTTGTAATGTGTTTTTAGTTGCAGCCTTATATTTACACAAACTACAGTGAAAAGGCTTTTCTCCCGTATGTATTCTTTCATGCCGCTGCAAATGACTTTTATATATAGAACTATACTCGCACAAAATGCAATGGAAAGGCTTTTCTCCTGTATGTACTTTTTCATGCCTTTCAAAACTACTTTTAGTTGTAGTCTTATACTTACACAAACTACAGTGGAAAGGCTTTTCTCCTGTATGCAATTTTACATGCCTTTGTAAACTAGTTTTAGTTGCAGTGTTATACTCACACCAATTACAGTGGAAAGGCTTTTCTCGTGTATGTATTTTTTGATGCCTGTGTAAATAACGTGTAGATGTAGTGTTGTAGTCACACAAACCACATTGTAGTTTTTCTCCTGTATGTGTTCTTTCATGTATACTCAATCTGTTTTTAGTTGCAGTCTTGTACTTACACAAACTACAGTGAAAAGGCTTCTCTCGTGTATGTATTATTTCATGCCGCTGTAAATGACTTTTATATATAGAACTATACTCACACAAACTACAGTGGAAAGGCTTTTCTCCTGTATGTATTTTTTCATGAGACTGTAAATGTCTTTTATATATAGAACTATACTCACATAAACTACAGTGGAAAGGCTTTTCTCCTGTATGCATTTTTTCATGCCTTTATAAACTAGTTTTAGTTGCAGTGTTATACTCACACAAATTACCGTGGAAAGGCTTTTCTCCTGTATGTATTTTTTGATGCCTGTGTAAATTACCTGTAGCTCACACAAACTACATTGAAGATGTTTTCCTGTATGTATTCTTTCATGCTTATGTAAATAACTTTTATATGCACAACTATACTCACACAAACAGCAGTGGCAAGTCTTTTCTCCTGTATAATTTTTTTCATGCCTTAGTAAACTATCTTTAGTTGTAGTGTTATATTCACACAGATCACAATGAAAAGGCTTTTCTCCTGTATGTCTTTTTTCATGTATTGATAATGTACCTTTATATGTGCAGTCCTATAACAAATTACATTTAAAACGTTTTTCTCCTGTATGTGTTCTTTCGTGTATTCTTAAAGTAGTTTTTTCCAGTTTTAAATGCAGTTTATTAAAATAGTTTTTCTCAGCTATGTATTCTTTCATGCCTTCTTAAAGTACTTTTAGTTGGTTTTACACAAACTACAGTCAAAAGGCTTTTTTCCTGTATTCACCCTTTCATGCACTGAGAAACAAGGTTTACTTGCAGTTATATTCACACAAACAATCTTGACAAGTTTTTCCTCCTGTATTATTTATTCTCAAAGTACAATTTCTTGCAGTTTTAAATTCACACATAGAATAATGGAATGGCTTTTCTCCTGTATGTATTCTTGCATGTACTCATAATTTACTTTTAGCTGCTGTTTTATATTCACCCAAACTACATTCAAAAGGTTTTATTTCTGTATGTGTTCTTTCATACATTTTGAAACCTCTTTACGGCAGTCCTTCACAATCTATGTTCAAAAAAGTTTATTTACGTGTTGTTTTTTCTTACATGTAGTCTTCAGTTAACATCAACTACATTGAATATACATTGAATAGATTTTTCTTGTGTTCTTTCATATTTTCTTATAAATCCTTTATAAAAACTTTTGAAAGTGTAATAAATAACTTATTATATTGTAATAGGTTTTTCCATAATTTTACAAAAAGCCAATGATAATTATTTATCTTTCCTTTATACTTCTTTCTTTTTATATGGCTTCTTTCATGATTTCTCAAGTTTATCATGCTTATAAACATTTGCCCCATCAAATGACAAAAATTAAGACAGTTTTCCATTTTCTCCATACTATATTTCCAGAAAGATGAGTGTTTTATAATATCCTAAATAGTGATACAATGACTAAACAAACATTTTATGGATTATGACTTTAAATATTTCATTGAAAAATGTTATTAATCATTAGTTTTCTATTAAGACATTTTGGAAACTTTTGTGAAAGTACATTTATATATTCATAAAATATATTATCATTTTAAATATATGTTTAAACATGTTATAATCACTTGTCTTTATCTGACTCGCATAATAATAATAAACAGATATGACCTCTCATTGTTGTTTTTTAAATTTCTTTAATTCAAAACTGCTTGGCTTTCGGTAGTAGTTCTTAATTTCATAACATTTTCATATAAATAGTTAAATGTGTTACTTTTCAACTATAATTTTTTTGTCAAAGAATATTGTTTTGATTAAAAGTATTACAATCCTTGCATAAATATGAAGACTTGAGTAATTCAGTAATCAATGTATTTAATATTTCAATCATTCTCTTTTGCCATGTCTTGGACCTAAACAAAGGAAAAAAAATATTAATAACATTTTTTTACATGCATAACATATCATAGATGACAAATAATCATAGTTTACTAAAGAAGTGGAAATTAATTTTCATTAGAATGTTCTCAAAATAAGCAACCCATTTAAGCTTTTTATCAAATGAAGCATGTAATATCATTATTGATCCAAATGTATCATCTTTCCAATTACTCAAGAGAAAAGCCAAATACTTATGCTTCTTTTATGTACATGTCAAAAATTATTAAAACCCTATTATTTTTGCTTTACATAAAACACAAGAAAAAATTGCCAACATTTATATATATAGGGTGAACTATAGACACAAAAAAATCATACCAACATTAACTTATATAAAAAGAACTATGAATATTCATGGTGACAAGTCTGTATTTCTCAACTTGAGTTCCACATAACTATCATTAATTTCAGCGAAAAAATGCAATTTCATTCCCACTCTATTTTGTTACTATCTAAGAACATAACTACCAAATTTTATAAAATAAGCATAAAGAGACAAATATATAAAACATCTAAAGAATTTGATATATAAAACTAAATTCAAAAGTATAACTTACTACCGCCTTTATATTTCCAAACTTCTCTTTGCTATACAGTAGTTATCATCCATTGGTTTTCATTAATAAAACTCAAAAATAGGTATGATAAACTTTAAATATACACATATAATGACAGACAAAAATTCAGGCTATTTTTATATAAGTTAAAAAAAATGATATTCTGTGAATTACATATATAGTAAGTAATTATACAAATTTAATATCAAATTCAATAAATAAGATATTCAATCTCCATTTTTGTATAACTGATATTAATTGAATAATATGAATCCGGCTGAAATTTTTATTCAGTCATTTTGTAAATAACATTGATCAGCTAATTAATAACAAAACTGCAAGACATACTTCTACATTGTGTTTATATGCTCTACATTTTAATTATCAAATAATACATAGTTTTTATATAACAAAAAATATTCAGAAAAAAGACCATCAAAAATACTAAATGAAAGTGTAAATAACTAATGGAAAACCTTTGCTTAATTGCAGTCTTGACTATTACTTTTCTACAAGTGGTTTGATTTACATGTTGATAACTAATATAGATTTTTATCCCCTAGAAAAGCACTTAATAAAAAATGTCCTTATATATACTGTATGGTCGTGTTTTGCAGACCGTACTGTGGCCGTCAGAGGGCGCGGCGACATCATCAACAACCGGCCTGAAAATGGCAAGTGATAAATTTTTTTACAAAACGCCTCAAAATCGACAAATAAAAATGCCTAAGGCAATATATGTACAGCAAATAAAGCGAAAACTACAAATTAAAAATAAATTAAAGAAAATGCTACAAAATTCAAATAATAAAAAAAAAAATCATGAAAATTGCATTATTAGCTATACCCCCCCCCCAAATCAAAAAAACGCCTCAAAATCGACAAATAAAAATGCCTCAGACAATATATGTACAGCAAATAAAGCGAAAACTACAAATTAAAAATAAATTAAAGAAAATGCTACAAAATTCAAATAATAAAAAAAAAAAATCATGAAAATTGCATTATTAGCTATACCACCCCCCTCCAAATAAAAAAAAACGCCTCAAAATCGACAAATAAAAATGCCTCAGACAATATATGTATAGCAAATACATCGAAAACAACAAATTATAAAAAAATTAAAGAAAATGCTACAAAATTCAAATAATAAAAAAAAAAATCATGAAAATTGCATTATTAGCTATACCACCCCCCCCAAAAATCAAAAAAAACGCCTCAAAATCGACAAATAAAAATGCCTCAGACAATATATGTATAGCAAATACATCGAAAACAACAAATTATAAAAAAATTAAAGAAAATGCTACAAAATTCAAATAATAAAAAAAAAAAATCATGAAAATTGCATTATTAGCTATACCCCCCCCCCCCCAAAATCAAAAAAAACGCCTCAAAATCGACAAATAAAAATGCCTCAGACAATATATGTATAGCAAATACATTGAAAACAACAAATTATAAAAAAATTAAAGAAAATGCTACAAAATTCAAATAATAAAAAAAAAAATCATGAAAATTGCATTATTAGCTATACCACCCCCCCCCCCAAAATCAAAAAAAACGCCTCAAAATCGACAAATAAAAATGCCTCAGACAATATATGTATAGCAAATACATCGAAAACAACAAATTATAAAAAAATGAAAGAAAATGCTACAAAATTCAAATAATAAAAAAAAATATTGAAAATTGCATTATTAGCTAAACCCCCCCCCCCAAATCAAAAAAACGCCTCAAAATCGACCAATAAAAATGCCTCAGACAATATATGTATAGCAAATACATCGAAAACAACAAATTATAAAAAAATTAAAGAAAATGCTACAAAATTCAAATAATAAAAAAAAAAAATCATGAAGATTCTATCAAGAGATATACCTCCCTCCACAATCTGACAATTCACAAAACATGGCGGCAAAAAAAAGCGGGAAAATAAGAAAAAAATAAAATCATTTACCTTCAACATAAATATGCATCTAAGTTCATATTAAAAAGCAATTCCCCCAACTGGTCAAAACGTAACACAGATTAATACGTAGTAACTAATAAAAAAATAATCAGAAAATGCTATAAAATGCAAACTATAAAAAAATTGGATCAACAGTCCCCCCCCCCTACAATCTGGACATTCAGAAGGAAGCATGGCGGCCAAAAATAGCGGGGATCAAATTATTTACCTTAAACATAAATATGCATCTAAATTGATATAGAAAAGCAATTAATTGTTCTCTGGCTTTCAAATTAATGCATATGTAAATGGAGCAGTAATATTTAAATAATCAAAAAGCAATCATTACCGACCCCTCCCCACTAATCAAAACGTAATAAATGGTATCAATATTTTAAGATTGTTTAAGTAACAGACCTAATAAGAATTCATATCATAGATTAATACGTAGTAAGTAATTAAATAGAATTATAGTAAGTTTAAAAGAGAAGATGGAAATATTACTTTGTTGCATTTTTTTTTGTTCAAGAAATTGTTTTTCACCGTTATATAGATTAAATCACATATTGTAATTGTAGTTTCAAAATGACTACCCCCTTCCCTCATTTAGTGACTTTTCTAAAACTAAGAACTCATAACACAGATTAATACGTACTAAGTGATTAAATATGGCAACTAAGTGATTAAATATGGCAACAACGGACTAACTTTTATAAAATGTACTAAATCTTATGAATATTTAAAAAATCAAACACTATCTGCACATGTGCTGTGCATTATTTAAGTAATAGATATAACTCCTCAACACAGATTAATGCAGTACATAGTAAGAAAGTTTAAAAAAGAAAGTGGCAAAAATTACCTTGTTCCAAATTCGGTTCAGAGCCATTTGCACAATGGTGACTCGATCATGATGTTCTGCAAAATGTAGCTTTGCTGGTAAATTTCTTAACACTTTTAGCAATGATGATTTCAGCAGATTAAAAAAAATTATTTAACAGAAGGTATCTAGAAACACTAGCAATTATTTAAATCAAGTTATGCACACATATATAATATCCCAATTCATTTTCAAAATAATAAACAATTGTCCACTATATTCATATTATTTTCAATTATGTTTTTATTTAAACAAAGTTGCAAGTTCATCTACATTTTTTTAATGAGAGAAGTGTAATTACAAACATGAAATATTCTCCCCCCCTCCCCTTTACTTGACAGAAAAAATACTGTAAATACTTTTAAAAGAAAAGTCTTTCAACATCAAATTATTTATCTTTGAAGCAATTAATTGTTATCTGGCTTTCAAATTATGACATATGTAAATTGATCAATAATATTTAAATAATAATCAATGTAAAAAAGGAATACAAAACATAATTACCAAAGTCTTTCGGAAAAGATTTTAACACTAAGAGCAAATATGGCAGAAATTAGCGTGAAAAAAAAGTTTTGAGTTAAAATTTGCGCATATCTAATGTTGTATTCTTCTCCATCAAAAAATAATCCTAATTTAAGTTTGTCAAAAAATAAACATTATCCCAACAACTTGTATTTCTAGCAATACAAAATAATTAACACGTCAAAATAGAACAAAGCTGGTATTTCAAAAGTCTAGTTCACTTATGTTTTAGTTAAATTTGTTGGCTTTGGAAATTATATTTTTGATGTCAAATCTCTATTGAGTCATGATACCAAAAAATAATTTCCGGTCATCCTTCTTTTATAGTATGCACTTTAATTTTGAAAGAACAAACTGTGAAATGAAATATGACGTAATAGAGATTCTACATCAAAAATATCATTTCCAAAGCTAACAAATTTACTTAAAATGTAGCTAAAGTAGAGTTTTCAAATACCTGCTTAGTTCTATTATGACGTTTTAATTATTTTGGACTGCTAGAAATATAAGTTGTTGGGATAATGTTTATTTTTTGACAAACTTAAATTAGGATTATTTTTTGATGGAGAAGAATACAACATTAGATATGCGCAAATTTTAACTCAAAACTTTTTTTTCACGCTAATTTCTGCCATATTTGCTCTTAGTGTTAAAATCTTTTCCGAAAGACTTTGGTAATTATGTTTTGTATTCCTTTTTTACATTGATTATTATTTAAATATTATTGATCAATTTACATATGTCATAATTTGAAAGCCAGATAACAATTAATTGCTTCAAAGATAAATAATTTGATGTTGAAAGACTTTTCTTTTAAAAGTATTTACAGTATTTTTTCTGTCAAGTAAAGGGGAGGGGGGGAGAGAATATTTCATGTTTGTAATTACACTTCTCTCATTAAAAAAATGTAGATGAACTTGCAACTTTGTTTAAATAAAAACATAATTGAAAATAATATGAATATAGTGGACAATTGTTTATTATTTTGAAAATGAATTGGGATATATATGTGTGCATAACTTGATTTAAATAATTGCTAGTGTTTCTAGATACCTTCTGTTAAATAATTTTTTTAATCTGCTGAAATCATCATTGCTAAAAGTGTTAAGAAATTTACCAGCAAAGCTACATTTTGCAGAACATCATGATCGAGTCACCATTGTGCAAATGGCTCTGAACCGAATTTGGAACAAGGTAATTTTTGCCACTTTCTTTTTTAAACTTTCTTACTATGTACTGCATTAATCTGTGTTGAGGAGTTATATCTATTACTTAAATAATGCACAGCACATGTGCAGATAGTGTTTGATTTTTTAAATATTCATAAGATTTAGTACATTTTATAAAAGTTAGTCCGTTGTTGCCATATTTAATCACTTAGTACGTATTAATCTGTGTTATGAGTTCTTAGTTTTAGAAAAGTCACTAAATGAGGGAAGGGGATAGTCATTTTGAAACTACAATTACAATATGTGATTTAATCTATATAACGGTGAAAAACAATTTCTTGAACAAAAAAATGCAACAAAGTAATATTTCCATCTTCTCTTTTAAACTTACTATAATTCTATTTAATTACTTACTACGTATTAATCTATGATATGAATTCTTATTAGGTCTGTTACTTAAACAATCTTAAAATATTGATACCATTTATTACGTTTTGATTAGTGGGGAGGGGTCGGTAATGATTGCTTTTTGATTATTTAAATATTACTGCTCCATTTACATATGCATTAATTTGAAAGCCAGAGAACAATTAATTGCTTTTCTATATCAATTTAGATGCATATTTATGTTTAAGGTAAATAATTTGATCCCCGCTATTTTTGGCCGCCATGCTTCCTTCTGAATGTCCAGATTGTAGGGGGGGGACTGTTGATCCAATTTTTTTATAGTTTGCATTTTATAGCATTTTCTGATTATTTTTTTTATTAGTTACTACGTATTAATCTGTGTTACGTTTTGACCAGTTGGGGGAATTGCTTTTTAATATGAACTTAGATGCATATTTATGTTGAAGGTAAATGATTTTATTTTTTCGTATTTTCCCGCTTTTTTTTGCCGCCATGTTTTGTGAATTGTCAGATTGTGGAGGGAGGTATATCTCTTGATAGAATCTTCATGATTTTTTTTTTTATTATTTGAATTTTGTAGCATTTTCTTTAATTTTTTTATAATTTGTTGTTTTCGATGTATTTGCTATACATATATTGTCTGAGGCATTTTTATTTGTCGATTTTGAGGCGTTTTTTTGATTTGGGGGGGGGGGTATAGCTAATAATGCAATTTTCAATATTTTTTTTTTATTATTTGAATTTTGTAGCATTTTCTTTCATTTTTTTTATAATTTGTTGTTTTCGATGTATTTGCTATACATATATTGTCTGAGGCATTTTTATTTGTCGATTTTGAGGCGTTTTTTTTGATTTTGGGGGGGGGGGGTATAGCTAATAATGCAATTTTCATGATTTTTTTTTTTTATTATTTGAATTTTGTAGCATTTTCTTTAATTTTTTTATAATTTGTTGTTTTCGATGTATTTGCTATACATATATTGTCTGAGGCATTTTTATTTGTCGATTTTGAGGCGTTTTTTTTGATTTTGGGGGGGGGGGTGGTATAGCTAATAATGCAATTTTCATGATTTTTTTTTTTATTATTTGAATTTTGTAGCATTTTCTTTAATTTTTTTATAATTTGTTGTTTTCGATGTATTTGCTATACATATATTGTCTGAGGCATTTTTATTTGTCGATTTTGAGGCGTTTTTTTGATTGGGGGGGGGGGGTATAGCTAATAATGCAATTTTCATGATTTTTTTTTTTATTATTTGAATTTTGTAGCATTTTCTTTAATTTTTTTATAATTTGTTGTTTTCGATGTATTTGCTGTACATATGTTGCCTTAGGCATTTTTATTTGTCGATTTTGAGGCATTTTGTAAAAAAATTTATCACTTGCCATTTTCAGGCCGGTTGTTGATGATGTCGCCGCGCCCTCTGACGGCCACAGTACGGTCTGCAAAACAAGACCAAAATTTCATTTATTTAAAAAAAATGAAACTACATATCAAAGTTAATTTACTACAAAAATCATAAAGTGTGTGCGTAAAGGAAAGAGTCGATTTTAAAACACATAAAAAAATATTGAATTTAAAAAAAAAGAAAATAAAGTTTGTGTTAAGTTAAACTCAAAGATTGCTTAGCTGATAAGCGAAGATGGAATGGAAATAATTAAAAAGTTATATCTTATCCACCATCAGATTAATCTAAGGATTTTGAACAAATAAACAATGGGAATTTAATTAATTTAAATGTTAATCAAACTGATTTGAAAGGATAAGTACAATAAAAGGGCCACATATAAGTAGGCCTAAAAAGTCATCATAATCAGATCTCTTTTAGCAGTTATTCCAGTCTGTGCAAATAAACGTATTTTTTTGTGAATGCCGAGAAAACCATGTTTGCTAATCAGAAGTATACCGCTGTACTCGTTTCTGACCACCCTAGAATATTTGAAGGTCACTAATTCACCACAATGAACATATAACAACCTGAGTTGTTGTAACATTTGTCTGCTGGAATGAAATGCAGCAAAGAACCACATTCGTCAGCAATCCAAATTCCAAACGGTTGGTACAATATGCATCACACAGAAGAAAGCAGCCGTCTATCCAGAAGAATGTGTATATGAAAACCTATAAGTAATATTAATTCTTTATTCCCGTTCCTATTATGTTAGTAATTTATTATTGTAGCCATTGCAATCTTTGAACTATCCAGAGTCAACAGAAATGAACTCTATAACTAGCATAAAAGAACTATTTTTGTGCAGTTAGTGTAATCAACAAATACTTGTAAAACTATCCCCATCATACTAATAGCTTGTGGTGAAATGTGTGTGCTTCATATATATATTTTAATGCTGTATGTTTATTTATATGTGTGCCTGATATATATGTAATCATTATTTTTTTCAGGAAAGGGATGAATTAGTTCGCTAATTAATTTAAAGTATTTAAAATAAATTATTTTGAAAATTAGTATTTTGTCAGTAAATTCTTTTACTAATACCACTAATTAAATCAGTTTATTATATTACTTTTTGATTGAGTTAATTGGGATATTTAGGCACTAAATTGGTAGCTGTCATTCAGAGCACGTGAACTACAGTTAGCTGGCGACTGAAGTTTACTTAAAAACAAATAAAGTCCTTTGAATGACAGGGTTTGAATTCAGCAGTGGGAGTTCTGTAGCTTGAAATCATATCTTGTATAGTTTTGGTCTAGTTATAGATATACTCTGGGTATTATGCTTCTCTGCCTGAGGGATCGGTATGATCAAATTAATAATATATAATTGTCTTATTTTATATATAAAAAGAAGTCAACAATTTTTTTTTTTTATTAGAGTAAGAATTTATTCTATATATATTTTTTAATTCGATACAACTCCCACATGGTTCATTTGGTTTTCCCAACGTGGGTGCAGAACCATCATATATGACAGCAATTAATCATATGTCAAATAAAATTAAAGAAAATAAAAATTTAAAGTGGTATAATTTAAATCAAAGAATGGACTGAAACAATTTTTTTAAGTGAAAAGAGAATGGGAAGGTTAAAGGGGGTTTTAAGTAAAGAATGAAGCAGCCATATATATACACATCATATATATATATGGGCTTCATGTATATATTTTGATACTAAGTTGAAATATTAAAAAAAAATTTGTATATATAATTTTAAATTCTAATTTTATAATTGTTTAAAGAAAAGGTGTCAAAATATATAGGATTGGATTAAAGTCATTAGAAATTTAATTAAGGAATGCAATTAGCAAAATTTCAAAATTGAATTCCACTAAGATTCTTTTAGATAAGAAAATAATTTTACTTTGAGTTTAATTAATTGATTAATTTGGAAAACAGCCAGCCTTTGTTTGGAGCAAGATGTATATAGAGGCAAAAAGAAGAAGGGATTAGTTTAGTTACCTGCAAACTTCAGAAAATGTTTTATTGTAAAGTTTTTTTAAATTTAAAATTACCTCACCTATGAGTGAGTAGATTGCTGCTGAGTTTGGAGTTTCCCTGAACTTACAGAATGTTAGCCTACATTTGATCATCCATGTTGCTGAGATACTATGCTATCACCATCAAAAGCAAAGCCCCAGTATATATATATAATTAAAATTTACTTCAAATCCAAAATCCAACCAGGCCAGCCAAGAAATAATAATAAAACACAACCAAAGATTTTGCTGCTACAAGCAGACTTCTCAAGTGTAAAGAACTACAAAAACTACACCATATATACAATATTAAACATTACCGACAATTCCATTTACTTCCCATTCACCCTTAATATTAAAAGAACTCCTAAATAAGTTAATTGTTTCAGAATAATACATTTTCAATAACAAAGATTCTTTAATTCTTCTTTTGATTTCATGGACATACAAAGCAGAACTGAGATATCTATATCTAACTCTACTTTTATGAACCTTTATTGTTTCATTTAAACTCAAACTACTCTGACCTATGTAGACCTTCTTACAAAAACAGGATAAATATACTACACCAGGAATAGTCCTATCAAAAATTTCCTTTGTATTATTTAATAAATTATTCAATGTAATACCCCTTATCCAAGCAATTTAAATGGCAAAGAAATAAAATCATATTTTTCTTTATCTTTTACATCCTTACAAATATTACTATTAAATAAAATACTTTTAACAAATTTATCAGAGTACCCAACAGTCAAATAATCTTTATAGAATTGACCTTTCTGAAACAAAGCTACACCACTAGCATTATTTAATTTTTTATTCCTATAACAATAATTCCTTAAAGCAGCTATTTTATGAGATACAGACTGATAGTTATCAGGTTTAATTATAGACCTTAATTGTCTACTTTTAACAAAATGACTACATAGTAAACAATTAGTCTCTACATTTCTAATCACCAAAAAATCTAAAAATTTTAACTTAATAAAATCTACCCCCCCCCTCCTTCTAACACATCTTATAGAAAGGTCAAAACAAACTCATTTACAAATTCCTTCAATTTATCATTCTCAACTACAAATAAATTAAGGATTTTTAATTTGCTGATATTAACTACAAATAAACAATCATCTACATCAGTGGTCTTCAACAACCGAGCCGCGCCATAGAAGGTTTCTGCCGGTCCGCGCTCTAGATTGGGAAGAAAGTTTGTAATAACAAAATAATAAGATTTTAAACTTTTAATTAATATAAACAATTTTTTTTTTCATCACATTTTTACCCTATTAAAAAAAAAAAGAAACAGAACAAAAACAAAATCTAATCAATCATATCTAAATTAATTTGTTTTTCTATTTAACACAGATGTTCATGGGGGGGAGGGTCAAATTAAATTTTTTATTATTTTTCTAAAAAAATTCAAAATTAAAAAAAAAAAGTTTTTTATTATACAAACTTCGGTTGTCTTTTGATAGCCAATCACAGCCGCTTGTTGGCATTGTTTATGTGTTAAAAAAAATGTAATGTTTTGGGCCGTGATTTTAAAAATACGGTGACTTTTTTTTCTCTCAAATTTTTTCTACTCCTTCTTTTAATATTTCATTTTTAGTAGGTTTTTTTTTTTGGCTATACGGTGATTTTTTTTTGGCTTTAACTTTTATTTTTGAAATCAATTTTTATTAACTTTTTAAAAAAATAAAAACCAAAAAATAACTTTTGTCTCTAACTTTTACAAAGTATTTCTCAATACCCTCCCCCACCCCAAAATAAAATAAGATCAAAACTTTTGACTTTTTCAAGTTTCAGTTTTTTTTTGTTTATAAATATGGCCACTTTTTTGGACAATAAGGCAATATCTTTTTTGCCATTACTTGTATACCACTGATATACTAACACTTTTATTTTTGAAATAAATTTTTATCACCTTTTTTCAAAAAAGAAAAACAACCAAAACATTTCTGTCCCTAATTTACAAAGTATTTGTCAACCCACCCCCCACCTCCAAATTAAAATAACATTAAAACTTTTGACTTTTCAAGTTTTGTTTTATTTAAAAATATGCCCACTTTTTTTGGCCTATAAGGCAATATTTTTTTTGGCTTTATTTGTATACCGCTGCTAATATACTAAAACTTTTATTTTTAAAACCAATTTGTTACTTTTTTAAAAAAAATAAAAACAAACAAAAAATAATTTTGATCTCTATCTTTTGTCTCAGTGAAGATAAAGTATTTCTCAACCCCCCCCCCCCGCCCCCAAAAAATTAAAATAAAATCAACACTTGACTTTTTCAATTTTCGTTGTCTTTTTTTTAAAAGATGACGACTATACAGGCAATTTTTTTTTTTGGTTTTATTTCTAATATGCGATGTCTATTTTGCCATTTTTAAAAAAACTTTTCCTATTAATTAAATTTTTTGATCCTTTCAACACACCAGCACAAAAAAAATTACAATAACATCAAAACTTCAGACTTTTACAAGACAACCTCCATATATATAACTTCATCTATATTTAACATTAAATACAGATATTACATTTATCATAATCATTGTCATGTAATTACACTAGCTGTGATATTTTCCAACATTCAGGTGAGTAACATTTTATTCTTGCATATATTAACAATGAAATAATAAATATAGAAATGCAAGCACATCTGAGAATGATTGTTATTGTACTGTTTTCAGTAGCAGTATGACTGCCAACTCGAGAAAGTGTTTAGTATGTGAAGGTAAGCAACACCATTGCAATATACAATAAGTAGTGTGCTGTTTTGGTCAATTATGCTTATCTAAGGCTAAGCAGGTTACATCTTTAAGAAAATTTATGTGTAAACTTCTACTGGTCCATGAAATCTTATCCTTATTTTTGCTGGTCCGCAGGTGTGAAAAGGTTGTTGAAGACCACTGATCTTCATATCTAACAAATAACTTGTCAATTCTTTTTAATAATTTCCTCCTCCATATAATTAATATAAACTGAACATACTAAAGAAATAATATAACCTATTATCCATCCTTCCTTAATTTTATAAAAATTACCTTTATAAGTAAAATACATAGAATTTTCCAATAATAAAAGCAAATCTTTAATTACCCTAATTTTATTTTTTGATAAAGAATCTTGCTTAACCAACACAGACAAAAGAACATCAATACTGCTTAACTTATCAACAGACTGATACATATTCTCAATATCTAAACTGCTAAATATCCAATTACTTTCCATTTTAAAATTATTAATCTCAAAAGCTTCAAAAGAAGAAGAAACTGTGTAATGACCAAAATCAACAAATTGTTTTAAAAAATTATTCAAAAATCTAGAAATACCCTCTATAACACTACCTGTAAAATCAAAAATAAATCTTAAAGGAAAACTATCCTTGAGTCTTAATATTCACAAACATCTTAGCTGATATGAAATCATTTGGATAACATTTTAAATAATCCACTCTATTAAAAATTTACCATTTTCTTCATAATATCTATCAACTTTCTTTTAATCACATTACCTGGATCTTTATCTAAAAACATATATTTACCATTATTTAATTCTTTATCCATTTTGTCCTGAACTCATCTCCTTTCATAATGACAAACTGACCAGCTTTGCACTTAGATCTTAGCACTGCACCTAGATCTTAGGATCTAATGCAGTGCATTAGTAACCATCACTTTCTTTTGTAATTAACTAGACAGCTACACATCCAAAATTAAAACACACTTTAGATCCAAACCTATACACTTGTAGTAATATAGCCCAAAACCCATTTCAGAATCTATACATGTTGGTGTTTCGTTTTGTTAATAGCTGTCTTCAGATTCATCTTATTGGTAGGATTGTTATTATACCACTGAACATCACAAATCTATTTTCTATGCTTAAACAACCTGTCAAAATAGTAGCAAATTTTCCATAGACTAGACCAACCTTTATTAATCAATGAATGCAAGGTTTGTGCATGAAACCCAATCTATTGCCTACTGATACAATATTCCCAAACTAGTTTTAGCTTGTGGCTTTCATCAGTGATTGTTTGTAAAAACTAAAGACACTAAAATGTATGGATACTGAACTGGATTTACATCTGTATGACTACACAAGTGAAAAGCTTGGATTGAAAAATGTTAGTTTTCATTTGGGACTCGTAGCCTTATAGTCAACTAAAAATGTAAAAGAAGGTTGCAAGAAGCTTGCATTAGATCCTAAGTTATACGTACAGGGCACTCAGATCCAAGGCCTGTCTCGGATAAAACCTAGTAGCTAGAAACTAGTCGCAAGAATTTTATACACAAACCTTGGATCAATCAATTGCTATGGCTTGGGCTGGCAACCAATACTGAGAGGAGTCTGCTACTGTTTAACAGTTGGGTGAGCATAGGAAATGGGGATTATGTGATGTTTAGTGATTTAAACCAATAAGTTGTTGATTGAATTGTAAGGACTATAAGCTTTTCTTTTTATTGACCATACAAATGGAGAATTTTATTAAATAAAAAAATAGTAATATCACTGCATTGGCATAATACAAGACACTTTGCTGATAATGGATTTTTGAGTAATAATTTTTTTGTCATAATACATATTTCATAAAAAAAAACCTGCTTTCCTTAGGAATTAAGTTAGAGTGTATGCGTTAATGGGAGAATGAGAAATTTTAGTGTATGGTTCTTTTTATAATTCTGGCGCAAATTTACATGATGAATTTGTATGGTAAAGTTGCATTTCTGTTGTAATGGAATTTAGTAGTAAATTTATCTACAGATAGTTGTTAAAAAGTTCATATTGCAAAAGTATTCTGGATATGTTATGACATATTTTACATCATTACGAATACACATATTTATAATTACAAAAACATATGCATTTACGCATTGTGATATATATAAAATTCCAACTGCATAACACTAAATGGAATAAATATACAAAGGAGTATCCCTCCATGTTTTGATAAAACAATCCAGCACAAATGTCTATTATTAATAATTGGCAAACACAATAATTCTTACTCTGGTGATTTCTACAAAAACTATAAATAAATTACAGTTGTATTGGAGTGTTGATCCATATGTGAGTGGGATAATTTTTTATGTATGTGGAATAGTTAATCATATTACTTTAACAAAATTAAGCTATGTATCATAACCAAACGACCAAAACATCATATGACCATCATTTCCTGCTTCGACAAGCTATTTAAGCAATATCAAAATGTCCTCACACAGAAGTCTTCTAGTACCTATTGATTATTTTGGCTTACAGTGGATAGTAGATAATGGTGACTATGTGATGTCTTTTTAGTGATTTGTTATCAATTCTGCCCAAAGAATGATGGTGATTGATTATTAAAAGTAAAGACTTTCAAAGTATATTGATAGTGAACTGGTATCAGAACAGTTTGAATAAACAGGAGAATTAGCATTTATTGAAAATATTGAGGTTTCATTTAGGCTCACAGCTTCATAGTTAACTGAAAACATTAGATAGATGTTAGAGCATTGTATTAGACCAAAAAATTTAGGTACAATGCTATCAGATTTAAAGCTTCTCACATATGAAAGCCACAAGTTATAAACTAATGGAGATATTGGATAAGGCATTAGATATGGATTTTTATGTGCATACCTTCTGATTCTCCATTGATTACTATTGCTTGCAGGTTGTGGGTAGTAACTGTTGATGTGAAATAGTGTTATAGCAAATTTATGCATCTCTAAAAAAATGCTCAGAATCCATACTGTTACGTAATTCAACTAAATAAGACAATGATGTAAAGATAGAAGAAATGGTAATGGCCAACTCAAAAAAGAAAAATAGCATCACTTCAAACGTATTATGGACAAACATTTTTCACATATCTTAAACAGTGTGGTTGAATAATATTAAATAAGTCTAATTGAAGAATTGTGCAAATATATGTAGATAGTGTCCATGTATATATCGTGGTAGAATATCAGAATTCATAACCTATAACAATACATCAGATTATGATAATGAGAATAAGGGCAGTGGAGTATTCATGTTATGTATCTGAACACTGATGCAGCTTTGAGAAGAAATGACATTTTATAGTGTATCTCACTACATGTTAAAATAAATCAATATCTCATGTGTCAACAAGTATGGATTCAATGTAGCCACATTATAAGTATCAAAAATGTTCGAATAGCCCAAAATATACAATATATTTTTTATAAAAAATATTAAAATTAATGTTGTGACATATCACAAAAACAATATTTAGAAAATTAGTTATAGATTGGATTGAAATTAATAATAAAAAAACTTTTTATTTGTAATGAAGTATTTTATATTAAATTAAAATTGTATGTTTAAAACTTTCCATGTATACTTTTTGTTAAACTCTGTGTGACTTTTTTATCACCAAGATATTTAATAAATTATAATTATTTAAATGTTTTATCATCATTTTCTTCGTTCAAAAGACAACATTAACCTTTGCATTGTAATCCTTGATTTGTCCACAAATTGGTACACAATATTTACAGTGTAAAAATGACAATGAAATAAAAAAAGTGTTTATGCATGTAACTCACAAGATCATATTTATATCTATTCAACAATCAATGCAATTCAATTGATTACCAAAATGTTCTTTCTGGATAAGTCCATGAAGAGTAATATATCACGTTAAAAGCTGGAATGTCATGTTTAACTACATATTGATTTCACAAATTTTCCTATTTTTGACTTATAATTTCCAGATTATTTGCAGTTCTTTTGGAAGACACCTTGGAATATTTTTGTATGAGACTAATACAGTATTAAGCATGTATACTGGTATTCTAATAATTGACACAATACTCTTAGGATAAAATCCCTAGGAAATAATTTCTATAAATGTTTAGTCTTTAAATAATACAGGAATCATTTTTCTAAGTGTAATCATAGCAGGATGTGTAATAAAAATATGAAATTCGGTTATTGCCTTTTTATAAAAAAAGAGAGATCATTAACATTTTTACACTGTCTTCTGTATCTAAAAGAGTACATGAGTAAAGATTTTTTTAAGTTCAGTTTTAACAGAAAACCAAACTATTTGATGTCAAGTGCCCAGAATGTAAACAGACCATTGTTTGTTGTTGGTCTTGAGAGTGATAGTAATACAGTACTATGTCTTCCTGCAATAATTGCATTTATTTTTGTGGGATCAAAATTTAAATTTGGATCAATGAACAATGACTTATAATGATTTTCAATATCCTGAAAAATAAAGATTCTATTGGTTGTAGTAATTTTAAAAACCAAGTTCCAATTTTGAAAAGGAATTTGACACAAAAATGATTGAGTTGAATTTTAAATATTGTAAAACATTTGACTATTTTATTAGTGACAGCAGATTTTCTTCCTCTCAAAGCATCTACCTAAAAGGGGAAATGCAATAATTAGTGAATGCTTTTGACATTACTCTGCACATAGATTAATCTCATTACTATAAAAATATTTAATATATTTGCATATTGCCTTTGATGAAATAGAAATTGTATGAAAGAGCTTGGTTCTTCCTGAAAATATTCAGGCAATGCCCAAAGGATATTTTCCAAATACTCTCTATATTGAACGTTATATTTATTGATAAAATGAACTAGTAATTTTAGAAATTGTTTAATGAAAAAATAAAACATCATTCATGTATGCAATACATGACAGAGATGTTACATTTAGATATATCTCAAATAGTTCAGTTTCAATGAATTAAAGGGTTTGTGTATTAAGTGAAAAAATTACATATACGTATTGTGAGCCCTGATGTACTGAATTATGTGGAATAATGGAATGGGATGTTTTCCTATTAAGATTTTTATGCATCTTTATTTAATAAAACATTAGATAGAACAGAGTTGAGATTTTGGAATTGTCACTTCATGTATGTTCAGCATATTAAAAATTGATTTACCACCAGACTTATTTTTCATTGCATCCAATCACATCTTTAGTAGTTTTAAAAGAGATGACTGCTTGACCAAAAGTTAAACGCTTCTTAACAAAGTGCAGTTTCAAAATTTTGGACATTAAGTAAGGCTCTAATTTATTTTTAATTAGTGTTACAAACTCTTTTATGACAAATGGGCTTATGACTGTAATGATAAAAGAATTGTCTTTTTTTCAAGGACCAGGAAAATTGGATAGTTCTTGGAATTTTATGAATCTGTTTTGAATAAAAATTGGTTATGGTACATTATGAAATGATTGCTATCTGCATAGACAAAGCAAAAATACAATGTGTTGAAACATGACAAAAAACTGACGAGGTTTCTAACTTTCAAGTAAAATCAATTGGCCAGAAAATGTCATAATCCAAGTCACCAGGGAATTGAAAAATGGCTTAAATCTCTCGTCCATTTAAGTTTATCCCTAAAAAATAAATAGAAAGGCTCAATCAGCAACACCTCACTTATAGTTGCTGCTTGTGAATTGAAAGTAGTTGGCACAAGATATGGAAGATTCACAAGGCTCACCTACAAAAGTTTCTAAAACAAATATGAGGTCAACTAAAAAAGTTTCTTCTTATAATCAAATATTCTTTTAAAGAATATATAATTGATTTATATATTGATTGTAAGGATAATATCAACTGATTTGTGTGCCATTTTATGGGAAGAAATTATGGTCTATCATTTCCAAAGTTCATGTTTTAATCTCATATAATTTGTCCACAAGACCAATTGTCATCAAATGTGATGAGAATGACTAGGTCATACAATCGTTTGGGATATGTTTCCAAAGGTAATCCACTTTTAAACTCAATCCATCTCTATACAACTTAGCAAATAATAAAACTAAGAGAGTAATACCTCCTGGTATCCAGGTAAGAATTATCTTCATAGCTCTACTTGTATTAATCATTGTAGTAACATGTCTCAAAATCAAAAGATAGTAGAACAGATGCATGGGCTAAGAGGAAATTTTTTTTATTGATGTGTTAATCAGATGATGTAAGATTGGGAGTAAAAAAGAAATCAATTATGAGATGGATGTTTTCATTATAAACAAGATGGTGCCTTGTGTCAGAAAATGTCCTCCCCTCATCAATGGTAATTTCAAAATATGATGTAATTTCTTGATTAATTTTCTATGTGGCACATTGAAATTCACCATCGGAAAAATTGGGTAGAGTGAGTCTGCAAATTTGGTGCTTAAGATTAAAATTATTTATCAATACTAGCATAGGATAATTAATGATGAACATAATATTTAAAAAGATTGCTTTGTGATTCAATTATAATTAGGATATGTGCATCAATGCATGAAATTATGAATGTGTTTCATCATATTGGATGATATCCAAATATTAAGAGAATTATATAAAAAGCAACCAATCTTAGCTGCAATTATGGCATTTATGAATTATAAAAAGGCATTGGATTCTATAAGCATTTTCTCAGTGACTTAAAAAATATTTATCAAAATGCAATAGCTATGATAAATTTACATTTAAATTAAAACTAACATTGAGAAAGGTGTGCAACAGGTGGACTTCATCAGGTGTGCAAGAGGTGGACTTCATATCTACAAAACTTTTTATAGCAGTTTTAAAACATATATGCTATACTTTAAAATGGGAAGCTAAGAGATTAAAAGTAAATGGAGAATATTTAAGTAATTATAATTTTACAGATGATGTAAAGGGTTTATTTTTGCAAATAATGCTTCAGAGTTTTAGGAAAAGGTGAGTTATCAGATAAAAGTAAATAAGCTGAGGTAACAATAAAAGACTAAAGTAATTTTCAATGGATTTTCTAAAAAAAAAAATTGATAAGTATGATTTAGAAGATGTTAGTAACTATAAATACTTTTCCCAAATTATTAACATAAATGGATAAATAATGGCATTAAAATTGGATGGAGAACTTGTGGGAGAAATAATACTAAAAAAATATATATACCTATGTGTTTGAAAAAAAAAAGTTTTAAGAATTGTGTTTTACCAGTTCTTATTTTAACACATAACAGAAGAGCAATATACAGACTACATACAACTTAATGAAGTACAGAGTGATGTATGCTAAGAATAACAAAAAGGAACTGAAAACAAAAACAAATAGGTATTGCTGACCTTATTGAAAAAAATTAAGAATCTGAAACAGAACTGCATTGAGCACCCTGCAAGAAGAGTTAATAAAAGATGGATAGGTGAAATCTTAAATGGGATCCCATGACAGAAAATAATCTACAATGACACATGTGAAACGGATGGATAAAATAAAAAATTTGCTGGCGCGATGTGAAAACAAGGCTAGATATTGGAGAAACTGACTAAACTTGGAACGATCTTCATTCTGAAATGGATTGATAAAGGCTGAAAAATATATATCATTTTTGGATTAAGTAACTAGAGCAGTAACATATAAATTCTATGCTTAAATTGATATATATATACAAAATTTAGTAAACACAATTATACATTAAATATTATATATCATTTCCTGATTAACTGCCTCAAGCTATATAATATAGCAGCTTACATATTATACACATGTGCATAGACTGTCACCTACTCATGGGTGCATGTGGATGGCACAAATCATGAATGCATTAATTAACATCCAAATGCAAGTATGGTGGTTGAAAAGATTACTAAAAACCAATTTGGGTAATCAAAAGGCAGTAAAAAATAATTTTATTTGCACAGTTTTAATCAATATCAGCATTTGTATTTAAAATAATAAAATTATTTTTACATAAACCTGAATCCATATAAAAAAACATTTTCCAGAGGCAATTTTATATTGTCTTTCTTAAAATATTCTAAATAATAAGAATTATGTAAGGCAGAGATAGGGAATCTCTGGTGTATAGGCCAGCTTTGCCATTCAAAAGCAACCACTACAATCTGAATATTTTCAAATATATATAAATTTGTATAAAAATTTTATTTTAGAATATGCAAATATTAAATTAATAAGTAAAATAAAAATATTTATTTTGTCAAGTTCTTTTTCTCTCTCCAACCTTCATAATAATTCTACTGCATTCTATCAGAGATGCAATATTCTTACAAATTACCTATACTGTATCGTGTTGTCTATCTATGCATTCAGTCTATGATGCTGAGAGTATTTTGTTTGCTTTTATAGTGATTTGTACCGACACTAATGAGGAATATATAACAAGCAAAAATAAAACCGAAATTTACTTCATTTTATTATTATTTTGCATATCAATTTTTTTTTATTGGGATAGTTCTGACTGAATAAGAAAAATTGGAATAGAAATGCATATTTTTTACATAGAAATATAAATCTTTATGCCTGATGTATTTTTGTTAATAAAGAACATATTATTAAAAGACACTATTTAACAAAACATTTTGATTACAAAAAAATTGGGGGACAAAGAAATATTAAAATAGAAAACTTGAGATAAAGCTTCGTCAAAGAAATGCCATTTTAAAAAACATAAGGCAGAAATCAGAAAATTCTGTGGAAGCAAGAATATTTTTTTTTTAAAAAATCTAAAAATTGGAAATCTCTTTAAGGGGAATTAATATATGCATATAAAAAAAACCGCATTTAGCTTTTGTAGAATTAACGTATCCAGAAGAGAAAAATAAAATTGAAAATACAAATATGCCCCGAAGTTAAGTACAAGGGAAATTGGAATAATGATGTCACTCTACTTTTAATTTGAAAAAAAAATTACTGCCTTCATTTAAAAAGGTAAAGTTGAAATGGCGGCCAATTTAAAAGTTTACACAATCTTATGAATAACGGTAAATTAATTACATTTTTAATCAAATATAGGTCAATTGTTAAGACTAAAATTTTAAATGACCTCCGTATGATATAAATATCCATACGGATCTTGGAAGAAAAAACGTTTCCCATCTTGTTTAAGAAAAAAATTTCACTTGAAATGACGCTATCAATTTAGGATCCGTGATACGCTAAAGATTTTTATTCAATGTTAGCCAAACTACACACAATATTTCTCTTTTTTGTTTGTATTAACCTGTCATTTTCTATTTAATTTTTTATCTAAACTAATTTTCTTTCAAAAGTTGAAAATGCTGCCACAGATGAAAGCTTGATATTTTTAGTTATAAATATTAGGATATAAAAAAAAAAAAAAAGTAAAACTATTAGGATATTAATAAGTTGAGATCTAAAATGCATTTCAAAAGATTACATCTGTCTTGTCAGTTTAATAGTAAAATTTAAATGTTTATTCAGATAAAGAAAAACAATTAAATTAATTATTTAGCACAAATATAAAACTTAAAAGAATCTTACTTACAAATGTACTTTTTTTTTTTTTACATGAAAAATGGCAGTACTTGTAGATCGTCACCAAATGCTTTCTGCACCGCCACCTACTGGATAATAACATTTTTAATGAATTGCGATTATTTTACTTCATAGTGTATGATTAAATAAATCCGATTCATGGATAAAGAAATGATAAAATATTAATCATAATTGTGGGATAAACTAAACCTTGGTTTAGAGTGTTTGAATATTATTAGGTATTTTCAGCAACTGACCATAACTTTCCTTATATTATTGTGGTCTACGGATAGATTTAAGCTATTTAAAATGTGAAACGTTCTAAAAGAATGAAGTAATTAAAAGTTCGTCTTGTTTTATTTTCTCTGACTTTAGATTTTGTGTTCATCTATCTTTTTATATTTTTATTCGCATCTAACCCCTATACCGCTTGCTTATATATTATTAAATTGTTTTTTAAAAATGTTGATTAATTTAACTTCTCAATTCATATTTATTACTTGTCTTTAAAATCCATTATAATTTTGATTTCCTTGTTCATATTTCCTCTCATCAGCCATAATAGAGACAATTTCGTTGACATTTATGACTCATGTATTTACATATTTGTCTGAAGGTTTGTGATGATGGTATATTATTAGATGTGATATGTTGGACTATTTACATCATCTATGAATCAATTTTGAATGTATAGAAAATGTTAACTTTATTTAAACTTTCCAAATACGAACAACTTGTTAGTAATTACACACAAATAGACAAAACAGGTTAGTAATTACACAACGTTTCGAATAGTATTATTATTTTCCACTCTTCTGCAGCTGTTGTGGTCCTATGCACAGTAACAATATTCGCGTGGAGGTTGCTAAGTATGTGTGTGTATTCATATATACAAGCAATATATAATAATGTAATTATTATAAAATATTTAAGTACGTGCATGTATGCTAAAAGCATTCACATGTATTGTAAAATGAAATGACAATGGTTCCTAATTAAATGAAATAAAGACTAATTAGATTTAGAAATGTTTCTTTGCTTATTCATATATAACCATATCTTAT